>JAWPHD010013247.1:0-69704 GCA_037043455.1 Cyrtodaria siliqua
ATGACTTTCTTTTTTTATGAAAGTTGCAAACAGATTCAGGAGCGTCCGTTTTCATTCTGTTCAATCATATCAGGTATGAAAGCATATGCATATACAAAACAAACTCGATTCATATTCGACGTCTAGGCACTCTGTAATGCACAGTAGACAATTAGCAATATACAGACAATTTTAGTAACTCTGCGAAATGAGTTATTTAATAAATATCTAAAAGAAAGCATTTAATATACATAGTATTGGGTAAATTTGGAACATT
Source organism: Cyrtodaria siliqua (assembly GCA_037043455.1). NCBI lineage: Eukaryota > Metazoa > Mollusca > Bivalvia > Adapedonta > Hiatellidae > Cyrtodaria > Cyrtodaria siliqua. The sequence continues at coordinate 257 of JAWPHD010013247.1, forward strand.
TTGGAACATTTTGGAAACATTTTGGAACATTTTGTATATGTAATACTGAAACTGAGAACACTCCCTTGACATGAAGCCAATGACAAATCGAGATATTTATTTTCAGTAAAGGTAATGGTGAACATTTGATAAGCCGTGTTTAAATATGGAAATAATTCTTTTTCAAATAAGGCTATATTTATTTCCTTATTGATATTTTAATGAATTAAAATATGAATACAGCTATGGTTTTAGAACAGGTTATATACATGAAACAAACATTAAACTCTTCTACACAAGACGTGGTTCAGAAAAGGCATATACAGTCCGATAGACTAAGACAAATAATCATGATAATCATGATACTAGGGAAATATATGAAGTATAAGATAAGCAGTAGTATATTTTATTGCCTTTCTTAAAGTCTGAATTACGAAATAAATCGGATTTCCATGAATAAAGCGTTCATATACATCACTTATATTAAATCTACCTAAGTGCTGCAAATATAAACGTAGTGTACCACCAACGGTTATTCTTTTTCCGACCTTCAGGCTTCCGATATACTTGCATTTAATCATCTTGATTTACAGATGAGGTAGCTATCCAGCTGGCTTGCGGAACGTCGGTGGTTCTACCCAGGTGCCGGCCCGTGCACGAAAATGCCCGTAGGGGCACCTGGGGTCTTCCTCCACCAATGGCAGCTGGAAAGTCGCCAATTGTCCTTAGCTGTTGTGCGACTATAAAATCCAATTCAATCAATCAATTCAATGATTTACAGAGAATGCATTCGCATATTTGCAACTCATTAAGACCACTTCCTTACATATCCCCTCCTCAGTCTGAACCAAAGGATTTTTCTTTCGTTCCAATCCTGTAAGATGTAAGTCTTATCAAACGCTTTGGTTTATATGCAATGTATCAATGTATATATGGATATTAAGCTTGTAATACCAAATAAGCGTATTGTTTCAACATCTTAATTTTTAAAGCTACAACAATAACTCCTCATTACTAGCTCATCCTCCTACCACGAACAAATAAAACGATGGTGAAAATATATGTTGCAGACCCATTAAATCCAAAGATAGTTTCATCTCTGTATACTTTTTAATCCAGATCAAACTGAGATGATCTTTAAAAAACATTAGTACATGTATTGATGGTGGTTGAAACCAGCACGTTTATAAATTAATACGTCCTTGTTTCTGATCATCAATGAAATGGAAATGCTTTTGTAATAGACTATATACAATAGTTTATTGATGAAATATATGTGTATATATTGGTAATCGTACTCAATAATAAAATGTAAACAATATTTACTGTTACTTTTGCTAATGTATTACCACTTTATGTTGATTTAAATCATCCAAAAGTATTATCAAATTGATATTAAATTCATATGTTGAATTTGAATTGAAGTTGCTTTTACGGAGCATCAACATAATAAAGGCTATATGGCGCCAGCATGATTGACCATTCCAGACCCATCCTCCGTGTATGTTGCTGCGAGTTATGCTGTAGAGACTCCATATATCGCTGAAGCCACGACCATTGTTTTGTTTTGTCATCGCTAAAGTAGTACATCGACACAATACAGGGATGATAATTAAGATCTTTATTGAACGTGACAAAACATTAAAAAATGAACATGAATTTGGCGGTTGGAGGTGTGGTGGGGATTTAATCTCTGCAGGACAAAAAATTACCCTATTCTTGCCCAGAAACCACAAGGATCCTTATTTAATAGCATGGATAATCTAGAGGCAATCGAGTTACGCTACATATATCACGTGTATGCCAAACTACTGACAGAATCAGTTCGGTTCCAAATTTGAACATTATAGCGAAAAAACTGTTGTCAAAACAACAACAACAACAACAACACTCTTTAAGAAATCGGCATTTTATTGTATGCCTAGGTATTTGGAAGATCTAATTAAGTTACAACATTTGACTGAATTCAGTTGGTCCGTTACCAAACGTTGCTTCTTGAATGCAGCCTAATTTGTTGAATAATTTAAATGTAATTTAAAAGATAAAAAAACAACGAGATTAGACCCAGTCAGTTAACGGTCAATCCAAATTATCGTACATTATGTTGACATTCTTAAAGCTACACAGTCTCTATTTTAACTGGTAATAACTCATGAATATGAATGAGTCACGTGTGAAGTAGTTTCTAATCGACGAACACCCCAAACGTCTGTATATAAGGCAGAAATCGATGCGTACAATTTCACATTTTTATTTAGCTTCCGTACAGGTAACTTCGATAAATATACGGCTTCAGAATATAATTGATAAACAAAATAGTTGTCCGGAATGGAATTTAAACCACAATCTAGCACTTTTAAGTTTTGAATGATGTACGCTGAACCAATAGACCACGGATATTTATTGGTATTTTGTAGCATTTTAACACTAAATAGGCATTACGTAATAACTTGCGCGCACACACAAAATCACCAAGCGCTAAATAACAAGTCGAGATATGGTTGTTTTAAGGCGAAGTAACATACAGTAGTACACCAGGCAATGTTAATTTACACGTGCGACAAGATGGACTATATATATGTATTGATCGATCTTGAGTTGCGTTCAAATATGTTAAGTTATTTTGCCTCATAATAAATGGTAATTAGTATACTATTTTGCCAAGTAGCGATATAGTTCAATGGATAGAACACTTGACTTGAAATCAGAAGGTAGTGTGTTCGAGCCCCGAAAGAGTCAAAACATTTTTTTCCGTAAAAATACAGTTACCTCTATATAGGTAAATGATATTCTGTGTTATTTTTCTCGTTTAAATACCCTATTTCGACACATTTTGGTGAATATGATGTTACAATATGTATTCGCCTACAAAGAAGAAATCGATTGATATAGAGACTCTGTAGCTTTAAGTCAATTATACTAAATCCCCATTACTTCGTCTTGTATCCTCCTTCTGTCTCTGATTTTATATTCTTTTGAGGAATTGCATTTTGAGTATTAATCATTCTGAAATCCACCATTTCCTTAGCTTCAGTTTTTCTGTCAATCCCGTTTTTAATATCTGTCAAAATTAATTTAACTGCAAAATGATCGCCGAATTTGTCTGAGTCACCAAAAATAAAATGTAACGAATAACAAATCGGGTGCTTTCGGAAAGAAACATGATTGTTTTGCTTCCTGCATAAAAAACATCGATATTGAAGCTACGACATGTGCAAATAGTAAAATATAAAAGTGTTTGTCATCAAATATAGTTTCTAAGTATTGCATAATATGTATTTAATTAATATGAATTTAGCAATCTCACATTATAGGTCCTCTATATCAGCCTTTTTGAAAATATAATACATTGTTATCGTTAAAAGGAGTTTTGCATGCAACACAGTCAACAACAGCTACGTTTGTTTAAAAACTGATTCGCATCTATTCGTCTTTTATGCGGTTTTAGACACCGGCAGTAAATGTCAAATTTCCCACAAAGCGCTTACGCGCTATGCATCAACGCCAAAACAACACAAATCAATTCTATTATTACATTTATATGGGTAAAATATTTGGGATTTCTCAGTGAAAGAATATTCATAATCGCTAAATATTAATAACTAACTCCGAACACAAAAATAACTAACTGTGACGTTGAGTTGTGACGTCAATAAAGTGTTGCTGACGTCGACGTCATCCGTCGATAACGTTCAATAAAGCCAATAATTTAGGTTAAAATCATACAAAAACTGATTTAAAATGTAAAAAATAGATTATTTAACTGTTGGATTCGATTATAGATTATCGTTTACTCAATGGTAGTCGTGTTTTGTTTTTCACTCACTCTCATACGCTCGTTCGTGAAAAGAACAACACGTCTATCATCTCGTGAAGGATTTTCCTATAATCGATCCAAGCAGTTAAATAATCTCTATATCATTACATTATTACAATGCCAACACTAACGTGCCTTAGGAGATTAATAATAATAAAACACTTTGGAGACAACTACATTCAGTGTATTTTAAGACAGTGGACTAGCTATTGTTTATTGCGACACATTGTATGAGTGTATACTATCTCTGCCTCCATGAACATTTAAGTTTATTCGAAATTAGAAGCTATTTTTCAACAGAAATTATCAAGTGACTGTAAATCTGTTTTATTATGATAAAATTACTGATTGAAACTATAACAACAAATCTAAATTAAGTCCTCCTAACGTATTTCATTCATATGTATAATATAAGAAATACCTTAATTCCAGGAAACTGTTGTACATAGAAACATATTTTAGAACTGAAATTTATCACAAGCAAGTATAGGTGAATAAAGTTTCAAAATGTAAAACTCATCAACTATTGTTAATTTGAAAGTTGTACCAGGTTATTGTGCCGAGGGAGATTACTGATTTATTTCTTAACTGCATAATAGTATGAATAACATGCTGGTTAACGTTTGTATAATAGGAAGTTAATACTTAATGCAGTTAAATCAGTTTGGTGGAAAATAAATACCAAATGCCACATAATATTGTCTTGTTAAATTTACTAGTTAAAATATAATATAAACGCAAATATTTGATATAGGAGCAAGCTCGCCATGCAAACGTTGATAACATCTGATTTTAAATGGTAAGAATTTCCCGTTGAACATATTCACGGATTGCTTATAATATTGAAATTGTTATAACAAATAAAACAAACTCCAGATTAATCAATCGATGACAATTTCACGATAGATCTACTTATGTAATCAGGCTGGTTAGTTTGATGAGGGGTGCCAAGCAACACAGGTACTCTCAGTCAGCAATCAGAGAACATGTCTTATGCCAAACCAAGACACGAACTCTGTATTGTTTAATTGTCTAAATTGCGAAATTAAAACGTATATTAAGTCGTCTGGTTCTGTAATTGCTTAACCACATGAAAGATGTTAAAGTATTTACATATACCACAGCCAAAATTCACCAAAAGGTACGAACCTTCTTTCAGTATATTTCTGTTAATTCCATTTCAATGAGTACACTGTAAACATTTCCACTTCCGGTTCCCGCCAAACTCTCCGCAGCCTTCAGTGATGGTGATATCCATCGAACAATATTTATCCGGGAAAAGCATGTAAATTGATTGTTACAATGATTTGCATGTCAGATATATACTGACATTCAATGCAAACGCACCAATAACTCCATATGTTGGTGCTGTTGGATTACTCGCAAACCATTTGAAATAAAACTGCTGAACCGATATCTTCTATTTTTTAAGTATTGAAACTTGATACCTACCTTGTCTTACCTGTATATTGGTGGGCTTTTATGACAAGCAGTTACGCAGTCATTGACCTTGTAATTTAACATTGTTTACTATGGATAGTTATAAAAGGAAAACACGTTCGTCTAAATTTCAAAAAGTATTAATCTGTCTCGGAATAAATTCCAATTGCTTTTACTGGCCTTTTTAATGTTTCACTTCTGACAGTATTATGCAATGCATGTTAGATCTTTCTCTAAATTCTACCGCCGCAAGAAAACCTACTGGAGAAGTACAACACCAACCTTAAAACACTTTTGCGACTAGGAATATCGCAACCCTTATTCTATAAACTTCGGAAGTTAAAGTGATCTGGCGGGTTTCTTGACCACTTTACAAAATTAACCAGGAAGTTCGTCAGAAAAGTGTACGACACTTTAGTATTACAACGCACTGCATGTTTAGTGATTGACCCCTCTAGAGTCAGTCACTACGCTTCACTTTTCCCTTGTGCGATGACTGGATAAACTATTGGGACTGTATGATTGCATCTACTGAAACGCCGACCAAGGGTGGTAGGTGCATGAGCATTCGTGCCTCTAGTTTCTGGTCGTACCCTAGATTGGTTTTCTCTTTGGCTTAAACTGCTGTGCTTGTTCATACAACTCTGGATACATCCTGATATGTTTCTTTTTTTGAATTTTATATAACTTTACAACAACTTAGTGTCTCTTTTGTTAGTTTCTCTGGATGTTTACACTGTATTGTCTATCTGGGCGCTGAAGACAGGATACTAGCGAGGATTGTGTACACATAAAATCGATTCAAGCTAACCTCTAGGCCTTATTACCTACTCACCGTTCCATGTCGGTAAACCTGTCTTCACCACCCTCTATGTTGTATTTTGTCTTTTTCATTGTATAATTAATTAAATATTGCTCATTGTTTGTAGTTCAATGCGGACCTACGACGCCATTGAGTTTGGACGCTGTGGTTTCCGTAGGACACTATATCTTATTTTCGAGAATATGATTTCTTTGTGCGATGTCACTGAAGAAACTCGGGAATGCACGTACATTTCAAGACATCAATGTAGAATGCACTAAATCAAGATTTTCACGAAGAAAATGTTAAATGTCGACTCGTTAGATGGATTATATCATATTTTGTTTAAAAAGCCTCAAATTTTAACTTTTAAAAGGATTTGCTATGTGGTGCGTTTTCATTGATCGTGAGTATATGTACGATATATAAACTACGGTCTTACCAAGGCTAATCTATTATCAGCCTTACAACATGTATTCTTTGACAACATGTGATATCATCTGACAACAATAGCCTGTAAGTAGTTTAATATATTTAAAACAGCATATACCTGTATTGTAAAGCAGTAATATATATGACCACAGTAGACTGTTATTAGTTTAATATATTTAAAACAGCATAGACTTGTATGGTAAGCAGTAATATATACCTGAGCTTTCCCATGTTCTTACTTCGTTAACAATATAAAGGTAGGTATACAAGTAATGTAGGAAATGTAACATTCACAAAGTCAACCAAAACACGCATGCAAAGTGGTGCAGGAAATGTAACATTCACTGAACACAGTCAACCAAAAACAAACATACAAAATGGTGCAAGAAATGAAACATATTCACAGAACACAGTCAACCAAAAATACGCATGCAAAGTGGTGCAGGAAATTGAACATTCACAGAACACATTCAACGAAAAACACGCATACAAAGTGGTGCATAAAATGTAACATTCACAGAACACAGTCAACCAAAAACACGCAAACAAAGTGGTGCAGGAAATGTAACATTCACAGAACATAGTCAACCAAAAACACACGCACAAATTGGTGCAGGAAATGTAACATTCACAGAACAAAACCAACTAAAAACACGCATACAAAGTGGTGCAGGAAATATAAGATTCACAGAACACAGTCAACCAAAACACGCAATGCCATACAAAGTGGTGCAGGAAATGTAACATTCACAGAACACAGTCAACCAAAAACACACATACAAAGTTGTGCAGAAAATGTAACATTCACATAACACAGAATAAATTTAAATTTCCACAAATGTTTCTCTTTTGCAACTTGCGCAACACAGTAGCATATACTATTAGAAAAACTGACAAAATCTACGTTTAATGATGAAAACATAACAAATTTATATTTTATATTTTATGTCAGGTAACAATAAAAAAAATATATTCAAAATAAATAATCATATTATTTAAAATTAATTACATAGCAATTATCTAAATTGCAAACATCTGGCCACCAGAGTTTGCTAACGTTTGATTTGTTACGCATTCCTTTTTTGAACACTATTAATCTTAAATGCTTGTGTATTTCTGAGTCTTTGTTTAAACAATGTTTAATCAACCGCCAAATTTCAAAGGTACGTGAAAGTTACGGACAGGTACCGCAATACCATAATCTATGTCATTGTCGGATACCTTACGTTATACACTAGTTGCTGGTGTATAACATAATGTCACCCGTGGGTATGAATGCATGTATGTCCCGACAATTGGACAAATACCCTCATCCAGTACTTACCGTGTGTATAAAGTATATCAATTATTTTTTATCTAAATTGTCTTGATAGTTGCTACATCTGTTATATCATGTTACACAGTAAAGGATTGCCTTTTATACCTGCCTTGCGTCCTTTACGTTTTGTTCTGTGAGACAGCTCTTTTAACAATAAAACGTGTCAAACGGCTGTAGAAAGTCAATCAATTCTCTAAACATAAGAGATACAATAACACAGACTTTGGATACGGGCTTCGTTTTGATGGCCAGGATTTAATCATCATATTCGTACTAATGTGCCGTTATCAGCATGTTGTTTGCTTTGATCAATATTTAATTACGGGGGTGAATTAATAAGGTCTTTAAAAACGTTATTTCCTGCGATATGGATATTGATATCACGAAGCGGATTGATGCAATTTAGATTATTTGATTATTACAGATATCACAGTGTCGCAATATGACCCTAGTGGTTGGGACTAACTCAGGAAAGAATCAATGTCGGTGACAGCATTTACATAAGATTAATGCAACTTTTAAAATATGTTAAATATATATACAGGTATAAAGAAAAACAAGCAAATACACAGATGAAATATGAAAACGACTGTTCCCATGAACGTATAAGACGTTGGTAGTATTATCACAAATACTGAATATGTCGACTGTATATATATATGACATGAAAGTGTTGTTGAAGTTACAACAATGTTGATGATCAGAAACGTTACAAAGAATAATGATCTAACGCGATGTGTTGATGCGCGAGAGCTTTTGAACATGATCCGCGACTCCAAAGATCGTTGATTGTTATCAAAAGCCTTCTATAAGTGTTGATGACGCGATGAACAGCCTCCAACGAGGTTGTGTGTTGACGTTGAGGTCTGAGGTCTTGTATTATGATTAATGAACGACTACTATATCTAACAAAGTTAAATTCATATGCTAGTTGTATCAAGTTAATGTTTGAGAAGCATGTCAACGCAACTTTCAACATTCCCAGCCACGACTGGACAATATTGCACTTTATTTCCCAACATTCCGACCAAACCATCATTTCCCACGTTCATTTCGAGACCCACGTGGCAACAGTCGCAATTTTCATATCTACATGAAAGGACCTTTAAAAGTGTTTGCCCTTTAGAGAGATAAATTGTAAATACCTATAATTTTAATTGCATTAACGCACATATATACTTACTGAACGGCCCTTCCGCAACTCCGACAAAACACGCTATGAAATACTCGTTTCTCGTGGTGCATGAATATATCATGCAAATGGTGAATTTGTTTCAACAGAAAAATGGATTAGCATATGACCGCCATATGTCGTCAAGTGCTTACAACAGCTATGTACGACCAATACGCGATAGCCGAGATCATTTTGCGACGCACAGTATTTCCATTAAATGTGTACCTAGCTGATTGATATCAAACAATTGTTGATATAGGTTGACTGATAAACTAACTGAGGACACTATTATAATAATTAAAACAGCTGAAACTTATTGATTATACAGAATGATAAGTACTTTAGGAATCTGGGTATTTGATGAAAAAAATAATAAAAAAATAAATAATTAGGGAATAGACTGAAAGCATACATAGGAGAGCTGGCATCATTCATTATCGTAGTTTAGCTTAGACAGCATGTACTATACTTACTTTAGGATATTCTAGGAACCAAGTATAGCATTATACAATTATTTGGTTGCAGGTAAAAAAACACATATTGTAAGTAATTGTTTTTTAGGTCTAAACGATGAGATTTATATTTTGTCTTTTAAATAAATATTTAAATAATTTTATTTCGGGACTAGAGGCTATTTGAGAAAGTGATTATTTTCAATATAAATACAAATGTAAGCAATCATAATGGATTTCGCTTTTGTATGAAATCTGCACATGCATTTAATTGAGCCGCATGTTATCTTCGGTACTAAATAGTGTTTATGAAATTGTTTGAAAATCTCTTAAATGAATTTTGTTTAGAAAATCGGCCGAATATTTTTTATAAGGAAAATCAGGAAAAATATTTGAAATAAGGTAAGTGTATTTATGTTCAGTCTGGACAATATTCTGCGACTCTGGTGATTAAATGTGTCAACATCAATCAGTATAAGGCCTGGTGTTGAACCTTTTGCTGTGAGTAGTGTATGTTAAAGATAATGTTATACATGTACTATGGCACGGCATTTGTTAAACATTTCGAAAAAGCTGTTTTTCAGTCTCAGTTCGAGGATTATCTAGCGATAATGAGGGTTTATCGAGCTTTATATATATTTTTTCAAACAAATTATTTAACATTAGTAAAACAGACTTTATATAGTAAAACAGACAATATTTCCGTAGGGAAATAATTCAAAATATTGCAAACTTAAGAAATGTTGATAAATGCAATTTATGTAATGTACTTTGCGAAGAAATAAGTTACACATCATACATTTATAAAGAAGTTACATTATCATTAAATATCTACTTTTATTATAGCACAGGATACATAACTCAGTTTCTAACAAGGTTTATCAAAATACTGAATGTTGATTAGTTATTGAGGAGTATTAAATGCTCATATCAATAAACTCACGTACGTTTTACCGCTGTCATCTAAAACACCAGATAAAACGATACCCGTTAAGGTGTCATTTTAAACGCCAGATGCAACACAAAAATGCAGTTGAGTATGTTTTTTTTAAAGTAATGCTATTTTCCAACAATATTGTTAAATAATTAAAAGCATGATGATCTGGATATTTCCTTCGTTTGATGTTGAGAATTGGACATAACTTGTAAGTTGTGAGAATTTGTTTGTATTATATTTATTTTTGTCGAAAATTAATGTATCATAAAAGTAGATATTGGTAGTATAAGCATGGGCGGTATAGGCACAGTCCCCAGGGATGGGTTTCTCACCCAACGAGATGTCTAATTTTACCAAAAAGGATATAAAAACAGGCTGAACTGCTAGTAAAAACTATACTATTATTGCTTTAATATTTGTAGAAGTACTTTTAAATATTAATTAAAACACTAATTTACAATAAAACGTTAATTCTTTTAAGACCAATATTGAAAAATACAAAGAGAGACAACCCCGCAATGATTTACCATCAACTGAAAGTAGGAGTTATTTTCTCTTTGACCATGTTTTTTAAAAAAAAAAAAAAAAAATGAAAATTAAAAAAATAAATAAAGAAAGAATAAATTAAAAATAAAATTAAAAAAATAAAATAATAAAAAATGTGCTAATGTTATTGCTCTTTGACCGTTCATATCTTTAACGCACTGTGCTAAGCAAAATCAGAAGGAATCATCTTCATCATCACTATACATATTAAATTCCGTCATGTATTATTTTTTTCTGCATTTGCGTATTTTATGTTTCAAATCAAAACGCTTTTTATTATTATAATCAATATTTTTAAGATAATAATGCATTTCTAACTGTAATCGCCCTCTTTTATTGATTTGACTTCTTCTACTATCTATACAAAAATGAGATATAGGGTCCTATAGAAACCACAGCGTCCGAACGCAATGGCATCGTAGGTCCGCACTGTACTGCAAACAAGGACTTGATAATACAATGAAAGAAACAAAAAACAACAGAAAGGGTGGTGAAGACAGGGTTATTATACTTTCCTATACTCGTCTTTTAACTCCTCAAGTTTTTTACATATCTCTTCAACAAATATTTGCTTCATGTATAATAAGTAATATATTATATTTCATTTCAATTACCATTTCTACGACAGCTATTATTTTTATGCTAGTGTATCCCGATCATTGTCTAATATATACCTTTTATCATCATATGCAGACAAGTTTGTTTTTTTATTAATTTCATAACTTCCTATATCGTGTTGTTTAGATCTAATAATTTTCATTTGATGATGAGCCTCTGTCGCCGAGAACAAAATGTTTTTATAATCATCGTGTACTATTTCTTTCTTGACAACACATTTTTGATGCCTTTACATTTCTTCGTGTTGACTTCATTGTCTAAAAAATAGAGTATGATAATGGACCTTTGGAAACGGCCGAGCACGACACATACGAAATATTGCAGTCTCGGTTTGATTGAGCGGTTGTGAAATTATGCTAGCTACCGCTCACGCCCTCTAGCACCGGGTTGAGCAGAACTCAATATTCATAAAATCAATAGTACACAATTTTAACCATCCTGAAGATGGCATGCATATGGCGGTGGACATGGAGTGCACTACTTCTCCGTGTCGTACGGCGTATGGTCCCAGTATCTAATAAAAGTAAATGCCCCGAAGAGCGAAATAAACATAATGGAATTTAATTGGGAACAGCGGTTATGAAGCCTGCGTATCACAAGTAACAGCCAAAAGTGTAAATAAATGATGGTGTGTCTTTTACTAAATTTTCAAGTGATTGTGACATAAATTGAAAACTGTCAATGAACACCAAATATTTTCCCAACATGAAAGCCATATACATTTCCATGTTATTCGGTATAACATTTATATCTTTTTTAAACTTTCCGATATGTTGCATTATAAAATGAGAATCATATCCTCTCAAGTTGCTAAATATAAGGTATCTTTCTAGTCAATCTGAAATTAAGATTACAAATCTCATGAGCACTTCCTCTGAACGTTCCAGTTACATGGCAATGGTCTCTAACCCGCTTAACACCCTGCACATAAGCGTTACCACAAATATGGCATTTTGTAGATGCTTTAAACTCTTTTTCTTGTGATTTTGTCATTTCTAAGTCTTTTGTAAAATGATACAACATAGTTTTTCTACAAAATGTTTCTTCTCCGATTATTTATTTTATAAATTTATAAACAGCATTTGGTCCTCTGTATGTAACAACCCGTTTAGAATATTTATCATCATAAAAACAAACAACCTTATGTCCATATCCACAATCAGTATGTTTGTATAGGCTTCCGTATACGAGCTTTCTGGATTGTTGGAAGCTGAAAAAACGTTTTCAGTTATCACATATATTATAAACATATTGACAATAGATTAATCACATAGGAACAGTCAATGGCAAACCAGGTTCATGGATTCACCACTACTATACTCGCTCTTACCTACTGTCATCCCAAATCATATTACGCGGTTCGATTATTAACTGTCATACCCCATCATCCAACCCCTTCTCCATGAAGCGAGAACGGGGTTGGCTGGGGTATGAAATAAAATCTCAATTTTGGCTTAAAAGGTTTGTATATGGTACAATTAAAACATCTAATAGATAATTTAAACAGTTTATCGCATTTCTTTACGTTAAACAAGTTTTTAAACGTGTTTTAATGTCAAAATATCCGTTATAAAATCCTGCTAATATAAGCTTTCACATCGCTCAGTGGAATTAAGGTGGGACCTCGTGGCAATGGGACAGTGTAAAGAAAAGAAAACTCTGCCAGGTTTTATATTATAAAGTATTTATATGTCACTATACGTACCGCATTTCTGTTGACTTTAACATATCTTATTGCATTTGTTTTGTATTTGTTTTTGCCTGACCACACGTTCTTACACAGTTAATGTCCTTTCCTATTGTATTAATATCTTAGAGTTTAAGAATCAACGAACAAAACGAATATGTATTCTTCTTGTTGTATAAATTCAATGTATACACATCAGTCGTATTAGATAACGTGAATGATATACGAAAACGTATTAATTACTATAGAAATATTTAGTAAGATAACTACTATTAATAATTATGACATCGAAGCAGTATTGATCATTCCAAAATATCTCTATGGATTTCTGCAACTAGGTAAACAATGCATAATTTGCACACAAAACCAATATTAGCATATACGTACTACACACTATTTGTTATGATCACGTTTAGAGTTTAAAGATTTCCTTTAAATCATCATCCGTTATTCGCTAACCGACTGACGTTAATTGGTTGGGATTCATTGTGATCTTCTTTTATAACCATTTACACTTTTCAATCATGGTTATCATAAAATACTAATTCACGGAAAAAGTGTTTGATTTTAATAACTTTGCCACTTTTAATACTATATTGATGGCCTCAACATATATGCCGGTATAGGACTTATTATTGATCTGCAATAGACCTCATTTTTGTTAAAACGTGTTTCCTTCATATTATTGTTTTTGCTATAGTATATAAGGCGATGTAATTATGCAACCAACGGAGAGTGAGTTTAATGTACAACACTAAAACGAACATCTCTAATAATGACGACACACTGCAAACCAAAAGCAGATACACACACAAACGAACAGTGTGATTCGAACGGTAAATGAACAAAGACTACACAAGGGCAGTGAGACAAACGATACACACACGTGGTGAGTGTCACAAACGTCAGCACATAAACGAGCAGCGAGACAAACGATTCACAAACATGGTGACTCACACAAAGGCCTGCACACACACGGACATTTAGACACACAATACACAGATATGGAGAGTAACACAAACGCCAGCACACATACGGACAGAAAAAAAACTGAGTACTCAAAACAGGACGACGAGACGACACGGCAATGGAAACAAATATAACTTTTAATAACACTACATGTTCATGAAAACTATAGGGCTTAACCTATATGTATGTTATAAGACTTTAAAACACACGTATGCAACAAATATATGTACAGTATTTGTAAATAGAAATGGTTTTATAGAGATATATAAAACAGAACTTTGGGGGAAAATGTGTGTATTTTTCTATAAAAAGGAAATCAATAAACGTTTGACTTGCGTCTTGTTTCCCGCAGGAATTTTCTATATTTGATTGTTTGGATTTTATAAACACATTTTATCTCATGAAATGACAAACAATAGGCCACCATGCAGATAAAATACAAAGATAACAACAGTATGTGTTTATATTTGTTAACATTAATTGACAGTGATTAAACATGTTTCGTGTCGAGTTCATAAATACGAGCATATATTTTTCTCTCAAAGTCACTTATTATAAATGAACCAAATATATTCGAATCTTTAATACGTACGCGTGGACAAGTTGTCATTAAGTTAAGCCTAGTCCAATTTCCTTGCCCACAGCAACAGGGTTTCCAAGAGCAACTTGGATGTACTACTGCTGCTTTTAACATGATGGTGACGATATTTTACAATCTTTAACTTGGAAGCAAAGTTTGGCTGGCCTTGTTAGATATCAAAGGCGTATTTGACACGGTTTTGGCACAACGGATTATTTGTCAAACTAAGTGAACTTGGTATAACCGGAAAAATATGGGGAATTATAAAACATTTATATACGAATTTAAAGTGTACGGTACGCATGAATGGCACAATGTCAAACCAAGTAGATATAAAATGCAGGGTTCGTCAGGGGGCGTAATGTTAACTTTACGCTATCTAGTATTTATTAATGACTTACTGTTACAGCTTCAACTATGGCGCAAACATACTTGAAATAAAAGGTGGTAACCCTACCTTCGCTGATGATATTGCATTGATTGTAACCAGCCTTTCCAATCTCCAAAAGATACTTGACATCGTCTTTCAGTACGCCAAAACTTGGAAATTCGACATCAACGCGTCAAAATCCTGCGTTATTACCTTCGGCTCCAACAAAAGTACAACTCTCCCAAGGCTCCTATATGGCGATCACTATCTGGAAAATGTAACCTCTGCCGTGCACTTAGGTATTCGACACGACATTCTCTTTAAAAGTCAGGAACGCAGAACCGAGCGTTGTCAAAAGGCAAAGAACGCCTTTCACGCAATGATAGGCTTAGTGGGTAAATCCCTCTGGACTCAATCCTTCGGTCAGTCTTTATAGAAAAATTGTCGTCCCCATGGCGCTTTACGGTTGTGAACTCTGGAATGATCTCTCGAATGCAGAGCTGTCCATGATCAATAGGTTAGAGCATTATGTGTCTAAGTGTTAACAAGGTTTCTCTGTTCGAACAAGATCAAATATGTGTGAATCTATGCTTGGCCTTACTCGCCTAACTTTCGAGATTGACAAACGGAAACTTATGTTTTTACATAAACTGTTATCGCTGCCGACTACCACAATAAGTCAGCAAATTTACTTGCGTCGATACTTGCAATTTATAAAGGGAAACAACTCTGTACAGAGGGGCTTCTTCCCCGATATTTGCAATAGTCTCTGCAAGTATAACCTGTATCATATACTGAATGACTTTATGAAAGATCCACTTTCTGTTCCAAGTAAATCTCGTGGCGAAACCAAGTTAAATCTTCTATTAAGAGGCTGGAATCTTACCTTTGGTGTTGGAGGGTTAACAATGATATATATTTTATAATGTTTAGAGAGATCCACCAGCAAATCACCCCTGCTTTATTGTGGTAATTGCCGTCCAATAGAAACGAGCTTTTTATAGCGATTAGTATATCTAGACTCTGGGTTGTGGTTGCCACCAGACAGGACTCTACCTGCCTTGTCTGTAATATACCATTCACCTTACGATCGGTTCATATTATCTCGCAATGTTCGAGCCTGCTTAATGCAAGAATACGATTAATGAATGATGTACACAATTTTGTAAATCCTGATTTGAAAAAGGAATTAGATGATGCTAGTCTTTTTTTATTTGCATGCAAGGTTCTAGGTGGACCACTAAACACAGACATTGACGAGGTCAGCTACATTTGTTTTTATCACCTCGCATCAAGGTTTGCGAGCATTTGTTTACGAGTATTTGAACATATTACTCAAACGACGTAGTAAGTTTCATTTGAGATACAATATGTGTGTTAAAACGTGCCATATTGTTATATACCACTGGTATAAGTTCTACTTCTGTAATAAGATTATCTAAAATGTAATACGATTATTACTATTTATTGTTTTGTTCCTTCTTTCTGTGTTTCTCTTAACACAAACTCTCTCGCTATCTTACGACTCTTTTGTCGTTTATTTCACAACTCTAATTGCACTGTATATGTATATATGTTAAACTATAGCATTTGTATTCATCGTTGATTTCATAATTCATCGTTGATTTACACGTACATGTAAATAAAGAGATTGAATTGAATTGAATTGAGCATAGGTTTTTCTCTCAAAGTCACTTGTATGAATTATATTTGTCGAAAGAAAATATTTATCCCGGCCAACCAGTTTTCGTACACATAAGGACAAAACATGAAATTAAAACTTTAAATTTTAAATAAAATACTTTTCCTTTCCAGTCAATGTTTACATTAATTATAGTACTGAAATTCTGCATTATTATGCCAAATTGGCATGACCTCTATTGTTTATAATTTTTAAGCAAAATGACGACCTACTTACCTCATTCCTAACGGAACATCCAACCTCTTTTCGAGCGCTTCCAGTAAACATGAAAAGTATACGACAGAACAGAAATGTGTACCCAACAATAGTTTTAACATATAGTCAACACTTCTGAACAGTTTAAAAATCAATTTTTTAAGGTGACTATTTTTTTATCTGCTGTATACTTTTGATTATTTTGGAGGGAATGTAGATCATGAGATTACGTCATACTGCAATTGTGCAGACGACAGCTGTTTAATTTGTAATCAATCAAAAAAATGGTTTTAATCAAGTTTAAGGAAATGAATATTGTGGAATAGCGAAATTGACTAAAATACATATTGAGGTCAGTTTTTTATTTGAATAACGCCTCTCATATCTCCATTTTTGTTTATATTGTCATGTTGACATTTCTGCATGAGTATCTGTCAAAATATCAGGTGATTGTATGCACACGAGGGCACGCATTCTTATTTCCGCTGTTTATTCGTGAGTATTCGAATTCAGGTTGTGTACAAAAAGTGGTTGTATGGTGATAACTATTATTTTGTATATATTGATATGCTGACGTGTTTGGGGACTTTGTTGATTCAATATAAACTGTTAGATAAGTCACGCTATATGTACTGCATCCATTGACAATAGGTTATCTGTTCCCAGAAGTGTTCCCTTAAAAGGTAAACAACAACAATGTCAGATTCGTTGTGTGCACAGGCTACATGTTTGTATACACCTGTAGCTTAAAAGGACAATTGTTTAAATATGTGTATTTCTAACTGCCCTATCTGAATATGCACTTTAATTTGCTATTGATGCAATAGCAAATTAAATTGGAGATTCAGATAGGGCAGTTAATGTCACGTACGCGTCCGACTAAAATCTGTTGATAAAAGAGAAACATCTCAAACAAAATACATAACGCTCACTATAGTAATTATTTTGACAATGTATAACCCATACAGCGACTGTTTTGTCCATTCAATATATTATGCTTACGTTTAGTAAAGAAATTATAATGTCGTCGTAAGGAAGTTACAGCGAACCAGTGTAAGAGGATTTACTTGACATTCGCCTAAGGTGATCAGGTCATTTACCTCATACTATGATCATTTTTAAAAAAAACTTTTTTTTTAAAAAAAAAAAATCTCATGAACAGACTTAAATAAAACCAAGTTTGCTACTTTACTCTATTGTTTGTGTTTGCTTCTTCCAAGGATGCCCATTTCCAGTAAATCGAATATTCACCCTTTAATTGTAACAGTTTTATTACAAGTTAAGACATAATAATATCAATACCATTACTATTTTAAAACCGGTATATATATTTGAGAGTGGTTGACAGTTTATTTAAACTAAATAATTTGTGGTCAATGCTTAAAATCTTGATAAAAAAAGCTAAACGGGTAATGTTTCCTATTTTAGTTATCCTGAATACATGAATACAATTCAAGTATTCAAAACAGAATAAAACAGTGTACACCAAATGTATTAGTCAATTACATTTACAAAATATGTTTTATTTACAAGATGACATATTTCATAACCATTTCAGTACTGTATTTTATGTAAAGATATTGAACAACTGTACATCCTAAGTTTGATCACTAAGGATGTACACTTTTTCAATATCTATAACAGCGCAGTTTTGTCCTTTCCTTAACAAGATGCAACTTTCCTGGACTTTCTCTGGAATAGAACGTGGAATTAAGTGTGCACTATATAAATTATATAGCGGATATTCCCGAGTTGCGTTTCTTGTTTCTTTTAGTATAGATTTCATTCATAATTCATTATTGCTTGGTTTGAAACTACCACAATTTTGCAAAATTACGTGTGTCTACGTATTGCAGTTGGTAGCCTTGCAATGTAACCCGAGTTCAAATCGCGCGGCCGTCCCGGTGTTGTATGTGAACAGGTTCGGTGTACATCTGCTCGGACACATCAGTTTCCCCCGGTTTCCTCCCACTCATTGAGATTTTTTTAATGACAATCAATTATAGCATGCGCATATAAGCACTACAAAATATACATCATATGTGCACACAAACGAACGACAACAATTGACGCAAGATAAAGACGTCTTTATGCGGTAGTGGGTGTACTAAGTAAAACGCCAATAACCAGAAAATGACCAGGGGTCGATATCTATCGCAATAGAAGCCTAAGGATTTGTGTACCCATTCAAATTATCTGCAATTATTAAACATCCAATATACCGTGATGGCAAACAAATCTAACTTCTCATAAGCCGCGAGCCTTTAAATGTCCAATAACTAGAGCCCTATTATGTAATTAAATGTGTGTATAGTTCTAAGGATTATAGTCCCTCCACCTTTTAATCATTAGGACGTCCTTAAGGTATAGGTAAAATCACGTCTGGACTGATTTAAGTAATTAACCAATATTAATCTAATAATATAGCAGTACGGGTGCTAACAAATCAGTATGAAAACACGCGCCATTTTTGTATTTCACTGACAAAAAGTGTCTGTACTGTAGCATGTACACAGTGTGTAGTCCAGTTTGGCAGCAGTTGATCTAGTTATTGATCGATATTACCTGAGGCGCAGTAAATTTCCACGATTGCATAAACACTAATAAATTAATAAAGGACCAATAATAAAATATATAGATGTCAAAACTGTATTGTATACAACAGACACATCTATGATATTTAATTAAGGTGTCAAGCTATTGGAGTTTACGATCTTGGCCAAAACAACAAATCACCCCTTACCAAATGAGAAGGTTTGCTGCAAGGTTGCTGCACGCACGAAAGAGTCCGCCAATATTGCACTTCGTTATAGAAAATGCATTTATGCAGCAAGATGCAGACGACTTCGTGCAAGACGTGCGGAGAAACTTTGGAGAAGCCCAGGGACAATCTGCATATTAAATTATTATTTAAATTATCCTCTCTCAGATTTGTTAAAATATCTGAAATGAAATGATTAGTTTTTACCGCCGTTGATCCGAATATGATAAATCATTGGTTTATTATTATAATCGGGTATTGGTGTATTGTGATTAGTTGCTTCGTCATGACCTGAGGCGCGGTAGCCCAGTTGGTAGAGTGTTGGACCGAGGCAAAATTCGTAGGTTCGAGTCCTGGTCTGGTCACAGTGTGTTATGCTTGACTTAAACTGAGTTCACATCCGATGATATGCCCACCTCCACATCGTCATAGGGTTGCCACTGTCTATTACGCCCATCTGTAAACATCTGATCAATACGTTTATTTGGGTTGAACTCTTACAACACAAACTTTCTTATGTAAGTAGCGCGCCTACGTATATCAACTTGTGACATACGGTGTTCGGAGATTTTACTCCTGAGAAATATGTTGTAAACCTGAGCGTCTGCTGAGAGAGAAATCGATAAATCAATTCTATATGAAATAGCAAGTCGGATGCTCCACCCACCCCACCCGCTCCGGCCCCCACCCCACCCCACCCCCTAGCACACACACACACAACACGTACATACTTGAATCCGCCACTGGTTTTAAGCATCTACATAGGATACTACAAGCCCGTCACTTTACAGTCATGATTGACAGGTGAAGCCACGCCCCCAGCGGATGACGTCACGCATAAATTATAGAAAGTGTATCTAAAATAGATCCGTATCTAAGGTGACCTCGAATAGGTACGCGTTTCGACACGTTTTTTTAACGAGCGCGCCTGATTTGATAAGTCAAAGGGAGTTTTGTGGAGTACATTTCCTACAATACAGTGCTATAATTATTAATTATAAATTACAACAAGTTTTACAAAAGCAACGGAGTAATCACCAAGTTATAAATTATTGTCACACGTGAACATTCGGGATGATTCTACAAGTTTAATATAGCTATCCTGGGTGCGTAACCAGAGTTAGGAAAATACCATCTCTGGGTCTTTTGTTCAGTGACATTTATTTTGGTCATACATTTTGATCAATTTAATATAGAAATAATGTATTTTGACATTTCTAAAAGAATGACCAATCCTGATGTACTCCCTTTAAGTAATCCATAATTCCAGTATACGTTTCCCGATTAAACATTTTAGTTCATATTGTTTTAAAACAAAATATTGAATTAATCCATGACAAACAACTATACAATCAATAAAGTCCAACGGTTTAAAACTATATAAATATATATATTAATCCTTTTTTTTTTGTATTTGTGAAATAACACTTTCGTATTTGTTTTCACGATTATATCCGAATAAATCTCGCTTTTAAATGTATATGAAATATTTATTGCGATTTAAATTAATATATTCGAAATGTTAAACCTCCTTTAGAAATACGTGATTGTCACGGTGGATAAAACAGCATCTCCCACTAGGTCAAGTGTATACATCTTGTATATTTTCGGAAAAAAACAGCGATTTATAGAAAGCTGATACACTGATGAAAATGTACCTAATAGTAAAATCGTTATACCTAATTATTTTGAAAACTAAAGCGATGACCCTAGGCATATAATACATTTTTAGAAAGGTCTGTGATAAGAGAACTGTTTTTTTTTCTGAATCAAAAATCTCTTTTTTTTTGAGTTTAAAAATAAGTTTAGAAAATGTAAAATGTTTCTATTTGCCGTTTAGAATTATTTCAATTTTGAAACTATATATATCGAATGAAAGGCCATTTTTAAAGACTGGAATATCGATACTTGCATAGTATTCGGATAGTAAACGGAATCCGTCTCCAGCTTCGACGGACGCTAAACAGGTCAATCAAAAGGATTATAAAGGCTTACATATACATATTTTTAAACAGGTTAGATAGCATTGACATTGTACTCCACCATCGTATTGAATCCTAGTTCGAGTATTCTAGAATGACGTGTGTAAGGTGGACGTAATTATCTTTGCTGTCACTGTAGGGCAATTAAACAAGAGGTCAATGACCTTGGAGCTCTACTAGCATGCGCATATAAGCACTACAAAATATACATCATATGTGCACACAAACGAACGACAACAATTGACGCAAGATAAAGACGTCTTTATGCGGAAGTGGGTGTACTAAGTAAAACGCAAATAACCAGAAAATGATAGCTAGATCAGCATTCCTGTGAAGTTTCATGAAAATCCGTCAAGTAGTTTCAGAGGAGTAGTCGCTACAAGTTTTTACTAAATAACTCTATGTAAACAAAGATGGCCGCTGGCAGCCATGTTTAAAATCGAATCAAAACGATTTTCGACAAGGACCAACATCATGTCATGCTGATCATTTTAGAAAAAGTCCTATATCAATATCACTTAGAGTTTTCAAGAAGTAGTCGCTACAAACTTGTTTGTTTAAAAATCTATTTTTAGATTTGGCGGCCATATTGGATTTCACATCAACATGAATGTTTTGCTAGGATCAACTAGACTTCATGGGCAATATTTCTGTAAAGTTTCATGAAAAAATCCATTCGGTAGTTTCAGAGGAGTAGTCGCTAAAAAAAAAAAAAAAAGTTGACGGACGGACGGACGACGGACGCCGCACCACGGCATAAGCTCTGCTGATCTCTGATCTCTGATCAGCAGAGCTAAAAAATAAATAATTATATTGTACTAAAAGAGGCTAAAACACATGGTAAGTGCAGTTTACTTTTATTGATCAACAAACACATGATACATTACATACAAAACACTAGGCATTTATACAAAAAAAAAAAGAAAAAAAAAGCACATCTTGCGTAAATGTTTCTGATCGAGTCATATTACTGGGTTTCACCAAACTGTCACACTTTTTTGGATAGTGCTTCCATTTCACCTACGTTATGTCACTAACTTTCACTCCTCTGTTTTGAAAATATTTAAATGGTCACTAATTAATTCACATACTTAAAATGTTCAAAATTCCAAAATAAAAGGTGTTATGGTTAATAGTTCTTATCATAATGTATAACATCCTTCTTTTCATGTCTATTTCTCAACAGTCGGCAATGTAACTGAACTAACTCTTTCAAGTTACATAGTTGTTCTAAAAACATATTTTGATATGGAAATATCCCTTTTTCCTTTCCGTATATTTATAAACATTGTACCCTTGATGTTTGACACTCTCAGTGTATATCCAGTCATCATAGTAAAAACCACAGACCTTTTTCCTTTATAATTAATAATACATTGATATTTATAGTGCAACATAGCTTGTGCCATTTTTGCAGTCTACTTTCAATATAGTAACACATCAGCGTTAGAATCCGCAATTGAAATGTTGACATTGTTAATAATTCATGTCCATTCAAGCATATATGGAGAAGCTGTTGCTACACTTTCCGCTTAGTCGTCGCTGATGTCACTTTCTCCCTTCAACAACGGTGGTTTATATTCCATTAATAGTTTATCAAACAAATATTTCCCTGGTTGGTTGCTGACTTCAATGCTTCTTCTGATTCAAAGTCTTCCTCATCTTTAAGCCGTGTTGCCGTCTTTTGGATCGCTCTGTATAAAGAATCGTTTGTCAAAGCCTTAAACCATAAAATCCTATCTAAGAATTTGTTGATCACTGCTTTTCTGTATACTGGCAATAGCTCCTTGTACGCTTTCTTTCTTGCCTCATTTTCGGTTAGGTCATCTTGCATCAGACTTTTGACCTTTTCCCGGAATTGTTCTTGACAATTAGCAAAAGCATCATCAATAAAACTTTGCCAGGGATCCTCCTCTGTTTCAGAGATATCATTGTCATCTTCTGAGTCCATTTCGCTTTCACCTTCCGACATGTCATTTTCTAGTTCCATATCACCATCCTCGTCCTTGTACTGGTACCTAACATTTCCCGACATATTTCCCTTGATACTTTTACGATCACTAGATGAATGAACATCGATTACTTGACAACTACCGGCTTCAATGTGTCTTTTCAAAGTAAACGGTCGACAATATTCTTTAAGACAGTGTGGACACTGATGTTTACCCATGTGAGAGCAAACAGCGACTGGGAAGTTGTCATAAAATGATGTGTTTTTAAATGTACGTATGTGCTATTAGAATCTGCTAAAATGTGCGCATGTACTAATGCAATATGTGCTTATATGTGCGCATGTAATGTACTAATGGAATGTGCTTAAATGGGCGGCGGCGGCGTCGAGACAGAGAGCGCATGTGTTGTAATGTACAATTGGAATGTGCTTAAATGTGCGAACGGGCGACTTATCAAATCAGGCGCGCTCGTTAAAAAAACGTGTCGAAACGCGTACCTATTCGAGGTCACCTTAGATACGGATCTATTTTTAGATACACTTTCTATAATTTATGCGTGACGTCATCCGCTGGGGGCGTGGCTTCACCTGTCAATCATGACTGTAAAGTGACGGGCTTGTAGTTAGGATGCTGAATCCGGAACGAGGTAGAAGGGAGACGTTATTTTTCGATAACGGCAATTGTATTTCCGTTAACGGGAATTGTATTTCCGTTATCGAAAATTGAATTTCCGATATCGGATTTGTGTATTTGATTTCCGTTATCGAAAACAGCTTTTTCAGATATCGAGAATAGCTTTTTCAGATATAGGCAATTGTAATTCCGATATCGGGAATTGCACTTTCGATAACGGAAATTGTTACCGATATCGGAAATTGACGAATAAAAACCACTTTGGCTTGCCATACTGATATCCGTATTAAAGAGTCTCATCTACATTTTTATCATGCAGTTTCGGTCGTTTTCCTGTATCGCGGTAAATCGTTAAATCCGTGTATGGATTTTAAAAGTTAAGTCTATTACTGCACCGTGTATATCAACAGTTATTAACACATAGTTTACATAGCGTACGTTACGTTAAACATAGTTTTCATAGCGTACATTACTTTAAACTTAGTTTACATAGAGCTCTTACTGTGAACATAGTTTACATGTAGTACATTACGTTATGTCGTTCGTGCACAATTATAGATAAGGATTATACAACATAGACGTAAAACATAGAAAGAGGTTATCGGTATAGTTTTAAAGAAGAATACCACTCAAAAAAGTGTAGGCCGCGGCCTACACGGCCTATAGAAAGCTACGTATCTGCAGAGGTTTAATATTTTGCATTTACTATAAGCTTATGGTCCTTTACCAAGTTTATTTAATGTGGTCCCGCCCCCAAGGGTCAGATGTTTTACATCGACATGTATAGAGAGAAACTTAAAAATTATTCTTCTCTGAGAATTCAAGAGCCAGATATATGTTGCATTTGCTATCAGCTTATGGTCCACTACCAAGTCTATTCAAATGGTGATCCTGTGATCATATTTGGTCTCACATATTTTACAAAGAGTTACATAGGGATTTATTTTATAAAAATCTTCTCAGAATAGCGTCTCCATGGTCGAATGGTTAACAACGTTGCATTGTAAACTTTTGCCTCTCACCTCTGCGGGTTCGAATCACACAGGGAGCTTGGCTTGTAAGTGAGGAAGTGTTGATTTTTACGGATGGCGGGAGGTGTACAGTACTGGTTTTACCCAGGAAAAGTGGGTGGTCTGCCTCTACCACAAACAAAATCGACCGTCATATATAACCTTACATATGTTGAAAATGACGTAAAACACCATACAAACAAACAAACAATCTTTGTCAATTTTGACCAAACTTCACATGGATGATCCTTAGGTGAATGTTTTTCAAATTTGTTACAATTAGGTAAACATGACATCCAAGATGGCCGCCATAGAAAAATCTTTAAATTAATTGTACCCTGCAGGGAAGCTAAGGCCATGTGTTCAAATCCCACTGGATTTTTATTTTTTTTATCCTTTATTTTTGTTATCGTTTCCTATTTGGATGAGTTGTTTCTTTTGTTTCATTTTTTAAAGTTTGCATATAAAGATTTAACATATTTTACGTATGCATATATAGGGAAATCTTCTTTTCTGTGTACAAGCGCCAGAGGTTTAATATTTTATATTTACCTTACGCTTATGGTCCTCTACCAAGCCTGTTTAAATAAAAAAAGATCCTGGGGTCACATTTGGCCCCGTCCGAGAGGTCACATGTTTTACAAAGACTTACATAGGGACATTTTCAAAAAAATCAGAAACAGCGTGGTCCATTTTGACCAAACGACACATGGATGGTTCCAAGTAGTAGGTGAATGTTTTTCAAATTTGTTAAAATTAGGTAATCACGACATCCATGATGGCCACCATGAATTACTTGTACACTGGGAAACTAAGGCCATGGGTTCAAATCCCGCTATAATTTTTTTTATTCATTATTTTTATCGTTTCCTGCTTTGTTGCGTTTTCTTTTGTTTAATTTTTCTAAAGTTTGTATATAAACATTTTGCATATTTTACATAGACATATATTGGGAAAACTTAAAAAATCTTCTTCTCTAAAATTACAAGAGCCATAGGTTTAATGTTTGCATTTGCTATAGGCTTATGGTTTTCTACCAAGTTTGTTTAAATGGTGACCCTTGGGTCGCATTTGGCCCGCCCCACTTTTCCTGTGTAGAACCAGTACTGTACACCTCCCGCCATCCGTAAGAATCGACACTTCCTCACTTACAAGTCGAGCTCCAAGCGGGATTTGAACCCGCAGCGGTGAGAGGCGAAGGTTTACAACGTGATGTCATTAACCATTTGGCCACGGAGAAGCTATATTGAAATAAAACAATACTTGTACTATGTATAATGGTCCTATATAACTCACGCCCGGGAATCATACCGCCTGCATTCTTTGGCAATACCAATGATTGATTTAATACGTGTGGAGGATTTCTGGTTGTGCATGCATGCGATAAAGGGTGCTCAGATTGATGTATGTGGTCCAGATTGTGAACGATTAAATTTACATTTAAGCCAGTTTTCTGAAAATCGAGGAATGTCTTGTGCTAGCCATTGGACAAACCAATGCATATTTATCTATTGTAAATCAAACATAATTATAAATAACATTATGTATAAATATAACATTATGATATCTTAATAAAATAATAACAAATCAACCATTCATCTATTTCGCCAGTTTGCCAGTTCTCATATTACATTTATAAACGCGTATACCATTTTTAGAAATGTATGGATCAAATTCCACTATCAAGGGCCTAGAGAATTATACGTTGCTGATTTTATCACTGCATTATATGGTTATACTGTGTTTTATTCATTTATCTTTTTTACTTCGTTCATTTTATTCTTTCCTTTATAAAAATAGTTTTTCTTTCTTCATCTTTATTCAGATCTGTTATCGTTACCAACATAAATTACTGTTAAACATGGTTTATTCCAATTATTTAATTGAATCCTTCACAAATGTATTTATTCCTTATCTGTGTATATTTGATTTCATTAATTTTCCTTATCTATGAAAAAACTATACTAATAATCAAAATCTCCTTTTTAATCTACCATTCGACCTTAACTGATCAAATTCAAAGATTTATTTGTTTGAGAAAGCCACTAAATATGCCACGGACATATTCGCTCGTTGTGGACATATTTAACACGTGTGGTCCATTATGTCAGCGGACATATTGGCACGTTGTGGACATACCGACACCTTCATATATGTCGACATACAATTTAACAAATTCTCACACTACTATATTTCAGTTTTGTATTTTTCAACCTGCTTGTGAACATTTTTTTGCAGCCCAACTAGGTAACTGTGATACTGGCTAAGGTATAATTATGAATAACTGCAAGTTGATTTTCAAAGTCAAAATGATACAGGATTAATAAAATCTGGGTGATAATTTTGATGCTTAATCCCATTTAAAGATTGTCATGTGTCCCTTTAAAAATAGATTGGTTGATTGTTTAAAAACAGTCATCATATAATTGTTCAATAACTTTCCATTATAATTGTATTTCTGAGGTACGGTAACGTCAAATTATAATGTACATTTAATATTGTCATTATTTTTATATTTTCAGCATCTGAGCATACATTAGGATTGTGAGAAACAGATGTAATCATTGAAGTACAGCTGTCTTTGGCCTTAGCTTTGAATTGGACTCAGTAAATTTTAAGGGTGAAATTTGAATTTTGAGTGTGTTTTTTCCTTCTTTAAAACATTTTTCTTTGCTACAGTTCTATTATGAATGGTTAGAATACTTCCCTGACACCCTGACAGATTCCCATACAATATGTAGAGTTGAAATGCAAAACTGAGGCTTTGTGGAAACGCAGTACTTTCATGGTAAATTTCAAAATGTCGACAAACAACTTGAAATACTGAAAAATATCATGCAGTGGCTGTTATATTTGTTTTGCTTTTTGGGTTGAATGTCATCTTGACAGCAATTATAAGTGCATCACTTTGCCTATCTATGCAGTCCAACTTTTGTGTGTGTTTGGACAATGCCCACTTCACCATTCACATTTTAACTTTAAATTTGTTGTCGTCACTATTCCTCCTAAACCACTTGTTGGCTTGACATCAATATGTTCCTACTAAATACAGGTCAATATGAATGACCTTGACCTACTTTTTGACTTAGTTAACCTAACCCTGGAGTTTTATGTGACTGACAGTGCTACACAATGACCTTGACCTACTTTTCAGACGGTTAATTAACACTGAAGTTTTATTTTATGTGACTGACAGCGCTACAGTGCATGCGTGTCCCATGGACACATTTTCCAGTTAGCCAAAGGTCATGAGGACTTATGCGATCACTTTTTGTCCGTCGTCCGTCCGTCCGACTGTCCGCTTGAAGGATTTTGATGAAACTTCATCACAATGTTACTTGGGAGGGCCCCTCTCAGATTTGTGGCTAAAACTAGGTCAAATTTAAAGAAATTTCAAACGACATCTCCTCCGAAACCACTTATACCATTCTACTGAAATATCATACACATGTTCCTTGGGTTGGCCTCTTTCAAGTTTGTGTTTTTTCGTTATTGTCAAGTAATAAAAATGGCCACCATGGCGACCCAAAATTTACATAGAGTTATATTGGAAAAGGTTAAAAATTACATCTCTGAAACAGCCTGAAAGATTTTGATGAAACTTAAGCACAATGATATTTGGGATAGTCTCTCTCAGATTTGTGTTTTTCGCGGCCGCCAGTCATCCAAGATGGCCGCCATGGCTAAAACTAGGTAAAATTTAAGTAAATTTCAAACGACCTCTACGAAAGCACTGATTCCATTCTACTGAAATATCATATACATATTCCTTAGGTTGGCTTCTATTAAGTTTATGTTTTTAGTTATCGTCGAATAATCAAAATGGACGCCACGGCGACCAAAAATTTACATACAGTTATATATGAAAATATTAAAAATGACATCTTCTCCGCTTGAAGGATTTTGATGAAACTTAATCACAATGATATATGGGATAGTCCCTCTCAGATTTGTGTTTTCGCGGCCACCATTCATCCAAGATGGACGCCATGGGTAAAACTAGGTCAAATTTAAGGAAATTTCAAACAACATCTCTTCCGAAACCACTTATTCCATTGTTGTGAAATATCATATACATGTTCCTTGGGTTGGCCTCTATCAAGTTGGTGTTTTTCGTTATCATCGTATAATCAAAATGGCTGCCACGGCGGCCCAAAGTTTACATAGAGTTATGTAGGAAAAGGTTGAAAATGACATTTTCTCTGAAACCGCTTGAAGGATTTTGATGTAACTTAATCACCATGATATTTGGGATAGTCCCTCTCAGATTTGTGTTTTTCACGACCGCCAGTCATCCAAGATGGTCGCCATGTCTAAAACTAGGTCAAATCTAAGGAAATTTCAAACAACATGTCCTCCGAAAACACTTATTCCATTCTTGTGAAATATCATAAACATGTTCCTTGGGTTGGCCTCTATCAAGTTTGTGTTTTTCGTTATTGTTGAATAATCAAAATGTCCACCACGTCAACCCAAAGTTTACAATGAGTTATATAGGCTTTGTTGTTTTTATGCCTAATTTGGGAATTTCGGACCCATTCACAATTCCAAAAAGTATCCTTTTTTCACAATTATATCCAAAACATTCACAATCCGAAAAAACAAAAAATGTTGTTTTTTTGGGGGGTAAGTACAGACCAGTAAGGATACTAGTCTTAATATACGCTGGTGTCAAAATTAGTCTGTATTTACCAAAAAAAAATCTTAAAACCAAGGGATATTAAACTGTGAAAATAAAAGTGAAAGAAGTTTATTTCTCTTTTGTTATAATATTTCACAATTTTCACAATTTCTAGAAAAATGCCGCTATTTTTCACAATGGCATGGGCTTGAGGCTGCATTCACAAAACACATAAAAACACTGGTAGGAAAAGGTTAAACATTACATCTTCTCTGAAACCGGTTGAAGGATATTTGATAAAACTTAATCACAATGATATTTGGGATAGTCCTCCTCAGATTTATAATTTTCGCGGCCATCAGTCATCCAAAATGGCCACCATGGCTAAAATTAGGTCAAATTTAAAGAGATTTCAAACGACATCTCCGAAACCACTTAATCCATTCCAGTGAAATATCATATACATGTTCCTTGGGTTGGCCTCTATCAAATTTGTGTTTTTCGTTATCGTCAAATGATCAAAATGGCCGCCACGACGACCCAAAGTTTACATAGAGTTATATAGGAAAAGGCTAAAATTGACATCTTCTCTGAAACCGTTTGAAGGATTTTGTTGAAACTTTATCACAATAATCTTTGGGATAGTGCGCCTCAGATTTGTGTTTTTCGCAGCCGCCAGTTGTCCAAGATGGCCACCATGGCTAAAACTAAGTCAAATTTAAGGAAATTTCAAACAATATCTTCTCCGAAACCACTTAATCCATTCCAGTAAAATATCATATACGTGTGCCTTTGGTTGGCCTCTATCAAATTGGTGTGTTTCGTTATCATCGAATAATCAAAATGGTTGCCTTGTTACCCAAGGTTTAAACAGAGTTATATAGGAAAAGGTTAAATATGAAATCTTCTCTGAAACCTTTTGAAGGATTTTGTTGAAACTTTATCACAATGATATTTGGGATAGTCCCTCTCAGATTTGTGTTTTCGCGGCCACCATTCATCCAAGATGGACGCCATGGGTAAAACTAGGTCAAATTTAAGGAAATTTCAAACAACATCTCCTCCGTAACCACTTATTCCATTGTTGTGAAATATCATATACATGTTCCTTGGGTTGGCCTCTATCAAATTGGTGTGTTTCGTTATCATCGAATAATCAAAATGGTTGCCTTGTTACCCAAGGTTTAAACAGAGTTATATAGGAAAAGGTTAAATATGAAATCTTCTCTGAAACCTTTTGAAGGATTTTGTTGAAACTTTATCACAATGATATTTGGGATAGTCCCTCTCAGATTTGTGTTTTCGCGGCCACCATTCATCCAAGATGGACGCCATGGGTAAAACTAGGTCAAATTTAAGGAAATTTCAAACAACATCTCCTCCGAAACCACTTATTCCATTGTTGTGAAATATCATATACATGTTCCTTGGGTTGGCCTCTATCAAGTTGGTGTTTTTCGTTATCATCGTATAATCAAAATGGCTGCCACGGCGGCCCAAATTTACATAGAGTTATGTAGGAAAAGGTTGAAAATGACATTTTCTCTGAAACCCCTTGAAGGATTTTGATGTAACTTAATCACCATGATATTTGGGATAGTCCCTCTCAGATTTGTGTTTTTCACGACCGCCAGTCATCCAAGATGGTCGCCATGTCTAAAACTAGGTCAAATCTAAGGAAATTTCAAACAACATGTCCTCCGAAAACACTTATTCCATTCTTGTGAAATATCATAAACATGTTCCTTGGGTTGGCCTCTATCAAGTTTGTGTTTTTCGTTATTGTTGAATAATCAAAATGTCCACCACGTCAACCCAAAGTTTACAATGAGTTATATAGGCTTTGTTGTTTTTATGCCTAATTCGGGAATTTCGGCCCCATTCACAATTCCAAAAAGTATCCTTTTTTCACAATTATATCCAAAACATTTACAATCCGAAAAAACAAAAAATGTTGTTTTTTTGGGGGGTAAGTACAGACTAGTAAGGATACTAGTCTTAATATACGCTGGTGTCAAAATTAGTCTGTATTTACCAAAAAAAAATCTTAAAACCAAGGGATATTAAACTGTGAAAATAAAAGTGGAAGAAGTTTATTTCTCTTTTGTTATAATATTTCACAATTTTCACAATTTCTAGAAAAATGCCGCTATTTTTCACAATGGCATGGGCATGAGGCTGCATTCACAAAACACATAAAAACACTGATAGGAAAAGGTTAGACATTACATCTTCTCTGAAACCGGTTGAAGGACATTTGATTAAACTTAATCACAATGATATTTGGGATAGTCCTCCTCAGATTTATATTTTTCGCGGCCATCAGTCATCCAAAATGGCCACCATGGCTAAAATTAGGTCAAATTTAAAGAGATTTCAAACGACATCTCTGAAACCACTTAATCCATTCCAGTGAAATATCATATACATGTTCCTTGGGTTGGCCTCTATCAATTTTTTTTTTCGTTATCGTCAAATGATCAAAATGGCCGCCACGACGACCCAAAGTTTACATAGAGTTATATAGGAAAAGGCTAAAATTGACATCTTCTCTGAAACCGTTTGAAGGATTTTGTTGAAACTTTATCACAATAATCTTTGGGATAGTGCGCCTCAGATTTGTGTTTTTCGCAGCCGCCAGTTGTCCAAGATGGCCACCATGGCTAAAACTAAGTCAAATTTAAGGAAATTTCGAACAATATCTTCTCCGAAACCACTTAATCCATTCCAGTAAAATATCATATACGTGTGCCTTGGGTTGGCCTCTATCAAATTGGTGTGTTTCGTTATTATCGAATAATCAAAATGGTTGCCTTGTGACCCAAGGTTTAAACAGAGTTATATAGGAAAAGGTTAAATATGAAATCTTCTCTGAAACCTTTTGAAGGATTTTGTTGAAACTTTATCACAATGATTGGCGACTATAATGTTTGTTTTCTTGCAATAATCTAAATGGTCGCCGTGGCGACCCAAAGTTTATATAGGAAAAGGCTAAATATGACATCTTTACACAGTAGAGCGTCTACAGGCCCTCTTGGGCCTCTTGTTTTACTATTACTTTTGTCTTTTCATATAATACATAAAAAACTATTTACAACAAACGTAATGGTATCCAAAAATGTTTCCATTCTGCTTCCAAATATATGTTAACAGGGTTGTGCCCTATCCACTATCAAACTTACTTGGTTGTGCAGTGGGGGGAGACGTCTATTTTCTCAACAAAAATAAACTAGTTTGTAAAGCTTAAGGTGTTGTAAATAGAGTTATTTGTTATTTCTTTTTTCAGGTGTGTGACTTAATTGTATTAAGGGAGATATTTCAACTCAGGACGGGCTGATCAGAAATCCAGAAAAAACATTTGTCTGCTCCCTGAGCCTTAATGTACCAGACACCATCGCAGCAATTACGCATTTAGATCATAAAAGAGGAAGTAGGAGACATGATCTTTTGCTATCACATGAAACTATCCATTGCACTAACGGTTATGATAACAATCATTTAGTGCATAAAAAAACTTTTGATAAAAATATCACTTAGTATAGTTTTGCATTCAACAATGAGTAAAACCGTAGTAAAGGAATTAAAATGTGATTGTGACTTATTTCATTGAATATATCACCTGTTAGGCTAGATATGGAGCAAACATTTCAGTGTGTTCCTGCCGCGTGAAGTACATCTATGAAATAAAAGGCACATTCAGTCCAATTTGGTTTCAACGGTCAAACGCATGTCTGAGCCATTACTCAACAATGAAGGATGAGATCTAAGGTTTGCCACATGGAGACGATGTGTCGAATACAACTTCTTCCAACCAAAATATTGGATCAAAATAATATTAGCAGAAATGTTCATCTCTTAAAGACAATGTGTCAAGTACACTGCCAGTCTAGTGTCTGGCACAGATAAGGTCAACATACACGTCCCCATTTCATGTCCAGGCCTTAAGTCTGCAATGAATGATTGGATCAAACAATTACAGAGCAAAAGAGGTTCACCACATGAAGGCGGAGTTTCGCGTCCTAATTTAGCCAACCTAGGATCAAGGTCGCAGCAAAGGTCAAACTTGTGTCCAGCTATAACTCGAAATTTGGAAGAAAGGTTCATGACACGGTAATGGGGACCTACAACTCCCACCAATCTCGGGTCAAGGTTGCAGCGAAGGTCAAATCTCAATTTATGTACATACATCCCGGTTTCATGTCTGCGCCGAAATTCATGATCATCATCTAATCTCACTTTCATCTCGATAGCCGATGGGAGAGGACGTGCTTTTTACACCTCTCACTTACAGCGTAGTAGAAGAAGACCGACGCAGAGGGCAGCACACCAGGGGAGGGACTATCAACGTAGACTACAACATCTTCACATTGCCATATCACACACATAGCACCACCATTATCACCAGCGCGCTGAAGGGGGCATCAACGTAGAGACGAGGAAAAGGCCAGCAAACAACCTGTAGAGCACGGGGGGCCTCTCCGTACCAGTCAGGGGTGTATAATATGTTCTCAGATTGTGTAAACCTGGCAGACACCACGGGAACTTGGTATTGTGCACCCAGCGGATAGGTCAGGAGGCAGCCTTGCTTGGTTGTAACTTGTTACCAGCAGGCTGCACCTAGGCGGGGGTGCAAGGAAGGCTACCCATAATTGTCCAACCCACGTAGCGGATGTAGGTCTCACCTCACCTAGTGGATGTAGGATCCAGCTGCATCATCACATGCTAATGGCACACACATACTGGGCCATAATTCAGCAATGAAGGATTGGATAAAAAAAACATCGGTCAGAAGGTTCACCACTCAGATACGGAGTGTCGGAAAGTTCACCACATGGAGAAGAAGTGTCGCGTAAAATTCTCCAAATCATCTTGTATGTTACAGTTATGTTATGAACCTTGATTATGTAAAATATAAATAATTTCAATTTGTTTAAATGCAATGCCTTGACTAAACAAATTTTCATTGTTTCTTTCGTGCATCAAAACTTTAACCAAAATGTTGACACGCCCTGCAACCATCAATCCATAATTAGTTTTAATCTGAATAAAAAGTCCTTACCAGTATACCCTTGCACTCAGAGTTTTTGTTTAGGTTTCCCTTTGTTGTGTCGGTTCATGTCCCATCACATTCCCCGAAAAATTTCAGGAGAGCATATAGTCTCTGCATTGTCCGTCACACTTCCTTGTCCGGAGTGTAGTGTAACTTCGAAAGTACTTATGGGATTGCATTGTACTTCACACAATGGTAGAGGGCAATGAGAGAAAGTACAGAGCACAAGAACCGTAACTTTGTCTTCCTTCAAACTAGAGTTGTTGCCCTTTGTTATTTTATACTTATAATTCTTGTCCGGAACATAACTTCAAAAGTACTTGTGGGACTGTATTGAATCTTCACACTCACACAATGATATAGGGCAATAAGAGGAAGTGCAAAGCGCAAGAACCGTAACTGTTTTCATTCAGACTAGAGTTATTGCCAATTTATTGTAATTGTATACTTAGACTTCTACTGGAGGTACTGCATTGATAACTAGAGGGCAGTAAAGGGAAATACAAAGTGCAAGAACAATAACTTTTGTCTTCATTCAAATTATAGTTACTGTCCTTTGTAGTTTTATGCAATGAAACTTCATATAAATGATAGAGGGTAATGAGATTTAAGTGATGAGTGCAAGAACATTAACTCTTCAGTTAAATTAGACTTATTGGCCTTTGTAGTTTTATACTTATAATACTTGTCTGGAGCGTAACTTCACATGGATGAGACTGCAATGAAACTTCAAACGCTATAATAGAGGGCAATGAGAGTAAGTGCAGAACATGAGAACCATAACTCTTTCTTAATTTAAATTAGAGTTATTGCCCTTGGTAATTTTATACTTATAATTCTTGTCTGGAGAATAACTGGAAACCTACTAATGGTACTGCAATTAAACCACACAACAATAGAGGGCAATGAGAGGAAGTGCGGAACACAATAATTATAACTCTATCTTCATTCAAATAGAGTTATTCCCATGGTAAATTCATACTCATAAATGATGTCCAGAGTATGACTCGAAAACTACTAGTGGGACTGCAATGAAACTTCACACGATGATAAAGGGTATGCAGAGCATAAGAACCATAGCTCTAATTTCATTTAAATTCTATTGCCCTTTGTAATACAAAGTTCCCAATTCAGGGAGCTTCCATCAGTTTAATTGATATTCTTTTTACAGAAAGCTCATCTAAGAAACCACTTTACAGAATTACATGAAATTTCACAAAAGAAATAATGCCACATGCAAGTAGCACAACTCAGCAACACAATCATATTGGCATGGTTATGTAGCTTTTTATATTTAGGCAAACTGTAAAAAATGTGAATACCGTATAAGCTGATATTTGTTGACCCCTTCTAATGTTATAATGCAGCAATAAATTATTATTTATATACGCTAATAATATAATATTATCGGTGCAAGCTGCGCCATCTTAATAAGTCCACTACTAGTTTCTACCGGGGACTATAGTTAATTTTGATCGATGTCCATCATTCCATCTGACCAGTAACTTAATTTATCATCCTATTCCAATAATATTTTACACAAAGTTCACCATTTTGAGATGGAACACCAATTTAACAAAAGCCGCCAAATTAACAGAAGCTCGGATATTTGAACCTCTATTCAAATCATTTGTACCGCATTTCAAATCAGTTGTACTGCAGTTCGAAAACTTTGATTTAATTCATTTATACAATGGTTCAAATAATTTGACCATGGTTATAATAATTTAAACCACCATACACATGCTTTAAACAGCGGT
Source organism: Cyrtodaria siliqua (assembly GCA_037043455.1). NCBI lineage: Eukaryota > Metazoa > Mollusca > Bivalvia > Adapedonta > Hiatellidae > Cyrtodaria > Cyrtodaria siliqua. The sequence continues at coordinate 37,044 of JAWPHD010013247.1, forward strand.
ACAAATCATTTGAACAGCAGTACAAATAATTGGAACTGAGGTACAAATGTGGTATTATGGAACATATCCATAAATGAATTCAACTGTGGTACAATTCATTTGAACAGTGGTACAAATAATTGGAACTCAGAGGTACAAATGTGGAATTATGGAACATATCCATAAATGAATTAGGCTGCGGTACAAATCATTTGAATAGCGGTACAAATAATTGGAACTGAGGTACAAATGTGGAATTATGGAACATATCCATAAATGAATTAGACTGCGGTACAAATCATTTGAAATGCGGCTCAAGATATTTGAAGAAATAATAAAAAATAAATTACTTGGTGCTCTCTCCCTGTTAAACTGTGTTGGAGATGGCTTTTGAAATTTATTTTAAATTGACCAACCTTTGGTCATGGTGGCTGTCATGAATAAATGGCGGCAATGAAAAAACACAAAACCGAGTTGACCCTTCCAAGGAATATTGTGCTAAAGTTTCAATAATATCCTTAAAAGCTGTAAAATTACTTTAAACCTTTCCGAATATAAATCTATGCACAATGATCATGACTGTGGCAGCCATTTTATATATTTGACAGTAACAAAAAGAAAAACACAAATTTGATTGATAACGGCCAACCAAATATTAATGCTTGTATGTTGTTTTACGTCCTTTTCAACACATGTAACGTTATATATGACGGTCGATTTTTGTGGTGGAGGCAGACCACACACTTTTCCTGGGTAGATCCTGGTGAGTACTGAACACCTCCCGCCATCTGTAAGAATCAACACTTCCTCACAAGTCGAGCTCCCAGTGGGCTTCGAACCGCAGCGATGAGAGACGAAGGTATACAACGCAATGTTGTTAACAATTCGACGACGGAGACGCATGATGAAATGCATTTGATAAGGCAGATCGCTGAGTTGTACCGCGGTTCAAATAATCTGTACCATAATTTGTAAATTTGGACGATTTGAACCGTGGTACAGGTGATTTAAACCGCAACACAAGTTATTTCAACCGTAGTACAAATTATTTGTACAACAGTATAAATGGTTTGAACCGGTTCAAATATTTAAAGAGAGGTGCAATTATTTGAGTTTCTGCTAATTTGGCTTTCCATAGGTAAGGGACTCGCAATTTGCTTTTATATATTTTTACATTATCAAAATTAAGAATTATCAAAATTAAGAACGTTGTGTTGCCGTATCATACTTATGTCTGGGAGTAATACATTTGACTACTGTAAAAACAGTGCACTGGTTAAACAATACCAGTACACAGCTACATTTTTACAGGGCACATGATTGTATTAAAAGCTATATTGCTGCACGGAACACATAATACCACTGCACTACTATTGTCGATACACCGGTGTTTTTTCAGACTGGTGCAACGGTTTAATTTATCAATGATCAATAACATTGATGCATCTGATTTATATTATTGGTGACCATGTTCCCTCTCTGATGCAACTCTGAATAACCTATACTGTTAAACAATTGATTCAATAAAATCGATAAAATACCGACTCAATTATCATCCCAGCTCTGGTGTAACATTATCGGAAAATATTTTACTTCCTTATTTTATAAGTGCCTTAATAATGTAATGGGTAGTGCTAAGTGTCCGATACAGGCGTGGTATTCTATTGATATCACTGTAAATATGAGCATTTAGCTCACTGTTACAAGTAGACACCGTCATTATGTACAATGACTGAACGGCATTTACCATATATCGACCTTATTGGTGCGTACTGGTGCTTTGACCAGTGTTCAATACTTTTGTTAAACACAAATACATAGATGGGAACGAGCATGCAACTGACCTTTCTGTCATTTTATTTTTAAATCCTAAATCTGTTACCAAGAAAAACTACAAACGGAAACAATTCAATTTGCCAACAGGTCGTGTGATAACAGTGCTATATAGGACGATCATTATCATCCAAGGCGATAAGAATCAATTTAATTTGACCAGAGGTCATGTATGGTAATACGTCTCTGATTTAAACAAACATAATTCATTCATCCTTTTTCATAACATAAAGTAGACGAACTTGAATGTAGACGAACCCTCTTGCAACTCGGTAATATCACGGAGAACATGAGATGTCCCTGTTGCTATTTTAGTAGGCAAAATATTGATGGTCACTTTTGTTATAAAGCATGTACATAATTCAAACCAGGACTTTATTACTATATAGTCTATCTACTGTCCCCGTTCAAACACAAGACTCGATTTATTATAATTTTATTTAAGAAATGATAAGGTAAATACAGAGTTTAAATAATCATAAGAAATTGTGACTTAAATCACCGACCTCTTGCGGTAAAACAACACAGACATCGTGCAAAAACGCCCGAAAAACGCAGCGACGAAATTTACACATTTCCTCAGATATATTGTGATTTTTCAGCTTAAAATGAAACTATACATTGTACTTTGTTTAAATACTGTTCTATTTATAATTTTAATCACATATATCTTGAAAAAACGTTATTTAAAATTAATTCGTAAATGGACCCTCCAATTACGAATTCGCAAATGGCGTGTCGATAATTCGGAATTATCGAGTATTCGTAATTGGCGTGCTACAGTAACACTATTAGTTATAACACAGAAAATATTGATAACGTTTTCTTTTTTAGTTTTTTTGCTGGAAAGACGTTTTAATGAAAATTAACTCCTTTTCTATGCTTATTGGCTAATTTGATGACTGGTGACTGTACAATTTCAGGACACAATACATTTGTTAGGGAGGCAAACAGTTGACGGCATAAAATAATGTTGTTTAGAGCTAAACGTCATGTCAAAAACAGCGTTGGGTATCAAATGCGATGAAATGAATTTGTAGAAGGTCATGGAAACACGACATGCTGAAAGCAAAAACTGGATCAACTCTCGATCAACAGTCATATAAAGTCAATCGGATGGACGTCTTAACAATGCCTCTAATAAACAATGTTGTATCTGCAGCTATGACAGAAAAGAATACAAAAAACATAAATGTATCGAGTTGTACCATCAACATAGCCCATGTGCGAACGCTACTCGTGTTGTCTGCCTCAATTTTATCAACGTCTTCTTCCGACAATTTGCGTTGCCGACACAGTGTTATATTAGCCAATGTGCATGGCTTCCGGCCAATAGTCTCAATGATCTTTGACTGTATAACTGCGTAGCAAACAAGAGCGGCGCTTAAAATCAGAAGGGAGATGACATAGATTAATAAATAAGGAACATTGAGAGAATTGTGCGGGAGAGTGTCAATCACTATAGTGATGAAGATGCCATACGATAGGAATATTGTAATAGCGAAGGAAATTTTCTTGCCGGTGTCGCTGGGGACCAGAAACAACATTCCGTTTAGGAATGATAGCATCAACAATGGAATTATCAACGTAAATATGGCAAATTCACCTCTTCGCTTGAATTTCAGTTCGATGTAATTATTGTTTTTTTCTCTCCTTGTTTCCGTTGTGTGTTCTAGAAGATTCTATTCGGGGTTTTCTGTATATTCTTTTAGGCTAGATTGTCCAACATACATCAGTATGACGGAAGGCAATGTCTCGTCTGCCACAAAGTACGTAATTGTGTAATTCTGGACGTCGTAGGGGTAGAACTGAATGTTAAGCTCGCATACAATGCTGAAAAAAAGGACAACACGAGCTTATATTTTGAAAAGAAAAACACTATTTTTTATAATAAGTTGAACTTTCACTATCAAAATGAAGATAGCAATATATATACTTAATATTTGTGTATTTGCAACCAATACTAGTAATGTTTTAAAGCGATATACGGCTTTTTAAGAAACTCGCGAAACTCTCGACGTCCCATTATGTTTTTCAAATAATTTACATATTTTCAAATCATTATTATAATTATTTGTTTGAAAAGCTCAAAGAACGTGTTATTGCATATTAATATATGTGGAATATATTGTACCAATATGTTCCTTTGAAAATAACAAAGAAAACTTGTAACATTCCCAAATTTGCTTGTCTTTTATTTAATTATCTTAAGCAGATTTGAAATAAAAATGATACTGGTGTATACACCGAGGTTATTTTAATGTGTGATTCTAGGACATACTTCAAGATTGTCATGTGTCCCTTTTACTTATCATTTAGTCTATTTTTAAGGTAATGCTAATTTAAAGTACGGTAAATATATAACTGAATAATTGTATCTGACGGAAAGCAGTTAGTTAATATTAAAAAATAACATAATCGAATAGGGTACAGTTATGCGCTATTATTATACATTATCTTTAAAGTTAATATTAATAAAAATAAAACATGTTACGCTTTGTTGCCGTCCGGGACCCACTTTACAACACCATTTGAGCGAACCAAGGCAATGTCGCTGCTGTCACCTATTATCTTCTTCCCATCATGGGCCTATATTATAGAATGAATATATAGTTCTCTTCGTTTGTTTTTCAAAGTCCATCCCTATTCAATATAATGAATGTAATACAGTCCACAACACTGATCACAATGTTACTGTCTTCAGTGAGGAACATCAGTAACGTGTGTCCCCTTGTTTATAACTCTCTAAAAACAAGGTCCAGAGATTTGGTTACCGCTGTTTGAATTGTTGCTTTGCTATATCCGAATGCATTCCAATACCTATTGATGAATCACTGCAAAGTCTGTTTTTTATTACGATTTGTCTAACATGTTTAATATTTACGAAATAAAAATACACTTTTGTGCCATTTTGTAAACAAACAAATTATACCATTTTCAGTTTTATGTAATATGCAACATACAGTTGAAAACTCACATCTTCAAAAAGAAAATAATAATACAGAAAATAGAAACAAAGTAAACGACACCAAAGATACAAAACGTTTGGCAATAAAGTTACCGTCTTAGAGCTGTCAGTTTCACAAGCACGCTCGGGGGTTAAACCAGGTGCTAGAGTGCACTAAACCTCATTCTTACCTTATTGTCATCCCAGTTAAACGGGACAGTGTAAATAAAAAACTCCACCAGTCCATATGAATTAATTGTGCAATGGACTGAAGAGGTTGATATTGATCAGTTTTAACTTCTTCTGCAATCATCTTAAATAGTTTGGATAACTTATGTAATAGTGTCAACTTTATGTCAAAGGATCAACTCAGCATGACTTCAGTCATGGTGAATTAGGTAGGGTAACCTGCTGGACACGTTGTATTTTAAATAGCTATAAAAATATGCGGATCTAAGGTTCCATTGTGTTTGGTTGCTGTGTTTTTTGAAAATCTTAAAGTCCTACAAGCAAATTGTTCTTCTTGAAAAAATTCCCCAGTCTAATGTTTTTCATGAAGCATAGGTTTATGGTTCCATTTTGATTGATTTGTTATATATAGAAATCTTGATCAATGTCATTCTCTGAAACCCCAAGATCCAGTTAGGGCTCTCATATATTACATGTAAGTTAAACGTATTGTTATCTACCAAGTTTACTCAAATAAAGAACGTGATATTACATTTGGCACTGACCCAGGGTTAAAATTTTGAATAGACTTATATAGAAGAAAAATATTCTCCGCCACCGTAACACATAAAAAGTTAATCAATTTGAAGATTTATCATTAGCTTATGGTCCTCTACCTAGTTTGTTTAAATTTCGGCACTGTGGCCAAATCTCATCCACCCTGGGAAGAATCATCTACTTTTAATCTACAAAAGCTAGAGGTCTAATATTTTGTTTGTGGCTTAAGCTTATATATAAGAACAAAATAGTGATAAAGGTCGAACAGGAAATGCAGCTTTCACAGAACACAATAAATTCAAAAACATGCAAAACGACAAACATGAATGGCAATGTTAAAAAGGAATATAGGCATATGACGTCACAAACACAAAACGGGTTGACAATAAAATAGTGCTACCGCCTTGGAACGGTCAGTGGCAAAAAAAGGTCGCTAGAGGGTTTAAACCAGGTTCTAAGCTGCACCAAACCTAACTCTTATCTTACTGTCATCCCAATAAAACGGGACATTGTAAATAAAGAATTTCCCGCAATGAAATTTTCTAACCAAAACGGCAGTATTAATAGGCAATATAAGTAAAACACAAAGATGCTCGTGTATATATAAATACAAAAAACAATAGCATAGAACACGATCCAATTGCATTTGACTGTTTCCATACTGTCAATTTCTTGTCTTTTTCGTTTTTTAAGATTCATTTTTAAAATCGTTAACAAAATTCTGTTAAGACTATTTTTTCTACAAATCGTTCACACAATTTTGTTTGCAAGAATATATTCAAATAGCTTTACTAGGGAGGCTTCCACCTTAACAAAATTCTGTTAAGATTCATTTTTAAAATCGTTAACAAAATTCTTTTAAAACAATTTTTTCTACAAATAGTTAACAAAATTTTGTTCGTAAGAATGTATTCAAATATCTTTACTTGGCAGTCTTCCACCTTAACAAAATTTTGTTAAGATTCATTTGTAGAATCGTTAAAAAAAATTTGTTAAGACTATCTTTTCTACAAATCGTTAACACAATTTTGTTGTAAGAATATATTCAAATACCTTTACTAGGCAGTCTTCCACCTTAACAAAATTCTGTTAAGATTCATTTTTAAAATCGTTCTCAAAATTCTGTTAAGATTAATTTTTAAAATCGTTAACAAAATTCTGTTAAGACTATTTTTTCTACAAATAGTTAACAACATTTTGTTTGTAAGAATGTATTCAAATATCTTTACTAGGCAGTCTTCCACCTTAACACAATTCTGTTAAGATTCATTTTTAAAATCGTTAACAAAATTTGTTAAGACTATTTTTTCTACAAATGGTTAACAAAATTTTGTTTGTAAAAATGTATTCAAATATCTTTACTCGGCAGTCTTCCACCTTAACAAAATTCTTTTAAGATTCATTTTTAAAATCGTTAACACAATTCTGTTAAGACTAATCTTTCTACAAATCGTTAACAAAATTTTGTTTGTAAGAATGTATTCAAATATCTTTACTAAGCAATCTTCAACCTTAACACAATTCTGTTCAGATTCATTTTTAAAATCGTTAACAAAATTTTGTTAAGACTATTTTTTCTACAAATCGTTAACAAAATTTTGTTTATAAGAATGTATTCAACTATCTTTACAAGGCAGTCTTCCACCTTAACAAAATTCTGTTAAGATTCATTTTTAAAATCGTTAACAAAATTTTGTTAAGACAATTTTTTTCTACAAATCGTTAACAAAATTTTGTTTGTAAGAATGTATTCAAATATCTTTACTAGGCAGGCTTCCACATTAACAAAATTCTGTTAAGATTCATTTTTAAAATCGTTATCAAAATTCTGTTCAGACAATTTTTTCTACAAATAGTTAACAAAATTGTGTTTGTAAGAATGTATTCAAATATCTTTACTAGGCAGTCTTCCACCTTAACAAAATTCTGTTAGGAGTCATTTTTAAAATCGTTAACAAAATTTTGTTAAGACAATTTTTTCTACAAATCGTTAACAAAATATTGTTTGTAAGAATGTATTCAAATATCTTTAGTAGGCAGTCTTCCACCTTAACAAAATTCTGTTAAGATTCATTTTTAAAATCGTGAACAAAATTTTGTTAAGACTATTTTTTCTACAAATCGTTAACAAAATTTTGTTTGTAAGAATTTATTCAAATATCTTTACTCGGCAGTCTTCCACCTTAACAAAATTCTGTTAAGATTCACTTTTAAAATCGTCAACAAAATTCTGTTAAGACAATTTTTTCTACAAATCGTTAACAAAATTTTGTTTGTAAGAATGTATTCAAATATCTTTTCTAGGCAGTCTTCCACCTTAACAAAATTCTGTTTTGACTCATTTTTAAAATCGTTAACGAAATTCTGTTAAGACTATTTTTTCTACAAAACGTTAACAAAATTTCGTTTGTTAGAATGTATTCAAATATTTTTGCTAGGCAGCCTTCCACCTTAACAAAATTCTGTTAAGATTCATTTTTAGAAGCATTAACAACATTTTGTTAAAACTATTTTTTCTACAAATCGTTGACAAAATTTTGTTTGTAAGAATGTATTCAAATATCTTTACAAGGCAGTCTTCCACCTTAACAAAATTCTGTTTTGATTCATTTTTTAAAATCGTTAACAAAATTTTGTTAAGACTATTGTTTCTACAAATCGTTAACACAATTTTGTTTGTAAGAATGTATTCAAATATCTTTAATAGGCAGTCTTCCACCTTAACACAATTCTGTTCAGATTCATTTTTAAAATCGTTAACAAAATTTTGTTAAGACAATTTTTTCTACAAATCGTTAACAAAATTTTGTTTGTAAGAATGTATTCAAATATCTTTACTAGGCAGTCTTCCACCTTAACAAAATTCTGTTAAGATTCATTTTTAAAATCGTTAACAAAATTTTGTTAAGACTATTTGTTCTACAAATCGTTAACAAAATTTTGTTTATAAGAATGTATTCAAATATCTTTACTAGGCAGTCTTCCACCTTAACAAAATTCTGTTAAGATTCATTTTTAAAATCGTTAACAAAATTCTGTTAAGACAATTTTTTCTACAAATAGTTAACAAAATTTTGTTTGTAAGAATGTATTCAAATATCTTTGCTAGGCAGGCTTCCACCTTAACAAAATTCTGTTAAGATTCATTTTTAAAATCGTTATCAAAATTCTGTTCAGACAATTTTTTCTACAAATAGTTAACAAAATTTTGTTTGTAAGAATGTATTCAAATATCTTTACAAGGCAGTCTTCCACCTTAACAAAATTCTGTTAGGAGTCATTTTTAAAATCGTTAACAAAATTTTGTTAAGACAATTTTTTCTACAAATCGTTAACAAAATATTGTTTGTAAGAATGTATTCAAATATCTTTAGTAGGCAGTCTTCCACCTTAACAAAATTCTGTTAAGATTCATTTTTAAAATCGTAAACAAAATTTTGTTAAGACTCTTTTTTCTACAAATCGTTAACAAAATTTTGTTTGTAAGAATTTATTCAAATATCTTTACTCGGCAGTCTTCCACCTTAACAAAATTCTGTTAAAATTCACTTTTAAAATCGTCAACAAAATTCTGTTAAGACAATTTTTTCTACAAATCGTTAACAAAATTTTGTTTGTAAGAATGTATTCAAATATCTTTACTAAGCAATCTTCAACCTTAACACAATTCTGTTCAGATTCATTTTTAAAATCGTTAACAAAATTTTGTTAAGACTATTTTTTCTACAAATCGTTAACAAAATTTTGTTTATAAGAATGTATTCAACTATCTTTACAAGGCAGTCTTCCACCTTAACAAAATTCTGTTAAGATTCATTTTTAAAATCGTTAACAAAATTTTGTTAAGACAATTTTTTTCTACAAATCGTTAACAAAATTTTGTTTGTAAGAATGTATTCAAATATCTTTACTAGGCAGGCTTCCACATTAACAAAATTCTGTTAAGATTCATTTTTAAAATCGTTATCAAAATTCTGTTCAGACAATTTTTTCTACAAATAGTTAACAAAATTGTGTTTGTAAGAATGTATTCAAATATCTTTACTAGGCAGTCTTCCACCTTAACAAAATTCTGTTAGGAGTCATTTTTAAAATCGTTAACAAAATTTTGTTAAGACAATTTTTTCTACAAATCGTTAACAAAATATTGTTTGTAAGAATGTATTCAAATATCTTTAGTAGGCAGTCTTCCACCTTAACAAAATTCTGTTAAGATTCATTTTTAAAATCGTGAACAAAATTTTGTTAAGACTATTTTTTCTACAAATCGTTAACAAAATTTTGTTTGTAAGAATTTATTCAAATATCTTTACTCGGCAGTCTTCCACCTTAACAAAATTCTGTTAAGATTCACTTTTAAAATCGTCAACAAAATTCTGTTAAGACAATTTTTTCTACAAATCGTTAACAAAATTTTGTTTGTAAGAATGTATTCAAATATCTTTTCTAGGCAGTCTTCCACCTTAACAAAATTCTGTTTTGACTCATTTTTAAAATCGTTAACGAAATTCTGTTAAGACTATTTTTTCTACAAAACGTTAACAAAATTTCGTTTGTTAGAATGTATTCAAATATTTTTGCTAGGCAGCCTTCCACCTTAACAAAATTCTGTTAAGATTCATTTTTAGAAGCATTAACAAAATTTTGTTAAAACTATTTTTTCTACAAATCGTTGACAAAATTTTGTTTGTAAGAATGTATTCAAATATCTTTACAAGGCAGTCTTCCACCTTAACAAAATTCTGTTTTGATTCATTTTTTAAAATCGTTAACAAAATTTTGTTAAGACTATTGTTTCTACAAATCGTTAACACAATTTTGTTTGTAAGAATGTATTCAAATATCTTTAATAGGCAGTCTTCCACCTTAACACAATTCTGTTCAGATTCATTTTTAAAATCGTTAACAAAATTTTGTTAAGACAATTTTTTCTACAAATCGTTAACAAAATTTTGTTTGTAAGAATGTATTCAAATATCTTTACTAGGCAGTCTTCCACCTTAACAAAATTCTGTTAAGATTCATTTTTAAAATCGTTAACAAAATTTTGTTAAGACTATTTGTTCTACAAATCGTTAACAAAATTTTGTTTATAAGAATGTATTCAAATATCTTTACTAGGCAGTCTTCCACTTTAACAAAATTCTGTTAAGATTCATTTTTAAAATCGTTAACAAAATTCTGTTAAGACAATTTTTTCTACAAATAGTTAACAAAATTTTGTTTGTAAGAATGTATTCAAATATCTTTGCTAGGCAGGCTTCCACCTTAACAAAATTCTGTTAAGATTCATTTTTAAAATCGTTATCAAAATTCTGTTCAGACAATTTTTTCTACAAATAGTTAACAAAATTTTGTTTGTAAGAATGTATTCAAATATCTTTACAAGGCAGTCTTCCACCTTAACAAAATTCTGTTAGGAGTCATTTTTAAAATCGTTAACAAAATTTTGTTAAGACAATTTTTTCTACAAATCGTTAACAAAATATTGTTTGTAAGAATGTATTCAAATATCTTTAGTAGGCAGTCTTCCACCTTAACAAAATTCTGTTAAGATTCATTTTTAAAATCGTAAACAAAATTTTGTTAAGACTATTTTTTCTACAAATCGTTAACAAAATTTTGTTTGTAAGAATTTATTCAAATATCTTTACTCGGCAGTCTTCCACCTTAACAAAATTCTGTTAAAATTCACTTTTAAAATCGTCAACAAAATTCTGTTAAGACAATTTTTTCTACAAATCGTTAACAAAATTTTGTTTGTAAGAATGTATTCAAATATCTTTACTAGGCAGTCTTCCACCTTAACAAAATTCTGTTTTGATTCATTTTTAAAATCGTTAACGAAATTCTGTTAAGACTATTTTTTCTACAAATCGTTAACAAAATTTTGTTGTAAGAATGTATTTAAATATTTTTGCTAGGCAGCCTTCAACCTTAACAAAATATTGTTAAGATTCATTTTTAGAAGCATTAACAATATTTTGTTAAGACTATTTTTTCTACAAATCGTTAACAAAATTTTGTTTGTAAGAATGTATTCAAATATCTTTACTAGGCAGTTTTCCACCTTAACAAAATTCTGTTTTGACTCATTTTTAAAATCGTTAACGAAATTCTGTTAAGACTATTTTTTCTACAAAACGTTAACAAAATTTCGTTTGTTAGAATGTATTCAAATATTTTTGCTAGGCAGCCTTCCACCTTAACAAAATTCTGTTAAGATTCATTTTTAGAAGCATTAACAAAATTTTGTTAAAACTATTTTTTCTACAAATCGTTGACAAAATTTTGTTTGTAAGAATGTATTCAAATATCTTTACAAGGCAGTCTTCCACCTTAACAAAATTCTGTTTTGATTCATTTTTTTAAAATCGTTAACAAAATTTTGTTAAGACTATTGTTTCTACAAATCGTTAACACAATTTTGTTTGTAAGAATGTATTCAAATATCTTTAATAGGCAGTCTTCCACCTTAACACAATTCTGTTCAGATTCATTTTTAAAATCGTTAACAAAATTTTGTTAAGACAATTTTTTCTACAAATCGTTAACAAAATTTTGTTTGTAAGAATGTATTCAAATATCTTTACTAGGCAGTCTTCCACCTTAACAAAATTCTGTTAAGATTCATTTTTAAAATCGTTAACAAAATTTTGTTAAGACTATTTGTTCTACAAATCGTTAACAAAATTTTGTTTATAAGAATGTATTCAAATATCTTTACTAGGCAGTCTTCCACCTTAACAAAATTCTGTTAAGATTCATTTTTAAAATCGTTAACAAAATTCTGTTAAGACAATTTTTTCTACAAATAGTTAACAAAATTTTGTTTGTAAGAATGTATTCAAATATCTTTGCTAGGCAGGCTTCCACCTTAACAAAATTCTGTTAAGATTCATTTTTAAAATCGTTATCAAAATTCTGTTCAGACAATTTTTTCTACAAATAGTTAACAAAATTTTGTTTGTAAGAATGTATTCAAATATCTTTACAAGGCAGTCTTCCACCTTAACAAAATTCTGTTAGGAGTCATTTTTAAAATCGTTAACAAAATTTTGTTAAGACAATTTTTTCTACAAATCGTTAACAAAATATTGTTTGTAAGAATGTATTCAAATATCTTTAGTAGGCAGTCTTCCACCTTAACAAAATTCTGTTAAGATTCATTTTTAAAATCGTAAACAAAATTTTGTTAAGACTATTTTTTCTACAAATCGTTAACAAAATTTTGTTTGTAAGAATTTATTCAAATATCTTTACTCGGCAGTCTTCCACCTTAACAAAATTCTGTTAAAATTCACTTTTAAAATCGTCAACAAAATTCTGTTAAGACAATTTTTTCTACAAATCGTTAACAAAATTTTGTTTGTAAGAATGTATTCAAATATCTTTACTAAGCAATCTTCAACCTTAACACAATTCTGTTCAGATTCATTTTTAAAATCGTTAACAAAATTTTGTTAAGACTATTTTTTCTACAAATCGTTAACAAAATTTTGTTTATAAGAATGTATTCAACTATCTTTACAAGGCAGTCTTCCACCTTAACAAAATTCTGTTAAGATTCATTTTTAAAATCGTTAACAAAATTTTGTTAAGACAATTTTTTTCTACAAATCGTTAACAAAATTTTGTTTGTAAGAATGTATTCAAATATCTTTACTAGGCAGGCTTCCCCATTAACAAAATTCTGTTAAGATTCATTTTTAAAATCGTTATCAAAATTCTGTTCAGACAATTTTTTCTACAAATAGTTAACAAAATTGTGTTTGTAAGAATGTATTCAAATATCTTTACTAGGCAGTCTTCCACCTTAACAAAATTCTGTTAGGAGTCATTTTTAAAATCGTTAACAAAATTTTGTTAAGACAATTTTTTCTACAAATCGTTAACAAAATATTGTTTGTAAGAATGTATTCAAATATCTTTAGTAGGCAGTCTTCCACCTTAACAAAATTCTGTTAAGATTCATTTTTAAAATCGTGAACAAAATTTTGTTAAGACTATTTTTTCTACAAATCGTTAACAAAATTTTGTTTGTAAGAATTTATTCAAATATCTTTACTCGGCAGTCTTCCACCTTAACAAAATTCTGTTAAGATTCACTTTTAAAATCGTCAACAAAATTCTGTTAAGACAATTTTTTCTACAAATCGTTAACAAAATTTTGTTTGTAAGAATGTATTCAAATATCTTTTCTAGGCAGTCTTCCACCTTAACAAAATTCTGTTTTGACTCATTTTTAAAATCGTTAACGAAATTCTGTTAAGACTATTTTTTCTACAAAACGTTAACAAAATTTCGTTTGTTAGAATGTATTCAAATATTTTTGCTAGGCAGCCTTCCACCTTAACAAAATTCTGTTAAGATTCATTTTTAGAAGCATTAACAAAATTTTGTTAAAACTATTTTTTCTACAAATCGTTGACAAAATTTTGTTTGTAAGAATGTATTCAAATATCTTTACAAGGCAGTCTTCCACCTTAACAAAATTCTGTTTTGATTCATTTTTTAAAATCGTTAACAAAATTTTGTTAAGACTATTGTTTCTACAAATCGTTAACACAATTTTGTTTGTAAGAATGTATTCAAATATCTTTAATAGGCAGTCTTCCACCTTAACACAATTCTGTTCAGATTCATTTTTAAAATCGTTAACAAAATTTTGTTAAGACAATTTTTTCTACAAATCGTTAACAAAATTTTGTTTGTAAGAATGTATTCAAATATCTTTACTAGGCAGTCTTCCACCTTAACAAAATTCTGTTAAGATTCATTTTTAAAATCGTTAACAAAATTTTGTTAAGACTATTTGTTCTACAAATCGTTAACAAAATTTTGTTTATAAGAATGTATTCAAATATCTTTACTAGGCAGTCTTCCACCTTAACAAAATTCTGTTAAGATTCATTTTTAAAATCGTTAACAAAATTCTGTTAAGACAATTTTTTCTACAAATAGTTAACAAAATTTTGTTTGTAAGAATGTATTCAAATATCTTTGCTAGGCAGGCTTCCACCTTAACAAAATTCTGTTAAGATTCATTTTTAAAATCGTTATCAAAATTCTGTTCAGACAATTTTTTCTACAAATAGTTAACAAAATTTTGTTTGTAAGAATGTATTCAAATATCTTTACAAGGCAGTCTTCCACCTTAACAAAATTCTGTTAGGAGTCATTTTTAAAATCGTTAACAAAATTTTGTTAAGACAATTTTTTCTACAAATCGTTAACAAAATATTGTTTGTAAGAATGTATTCAAATATCTTTAGTAGGCAGTCTTCCACCTTAACAAAATTCTGTTAAGATTCATTTTTAAAATCGTAAACAAAATTTTGTTAAGACTATTTTTTCTACAAATCGTTAACAAAATTTTGTTTGTAAGAATTTATTCAAATATCTTTACTCGGCAGTCTTCCACCTTAACAAAATTCTGTTAAAATTCACTTTTAAAATCGTCAACAAAATTCTGTTAAGACAATTTTTTCTACAAATCGTTAACAAAATTTTGTTTGTAAGAATGTATTCAAATATCTTTACTAGGCAGTCTTCCACCTTAACAAAATTCTGTTTTGATTCATTTTTAAAATCGTTAACGAAATTCTGTTAAGACTATTTTTTCTACAAATCGTTAACAAAATTTTGTTGTAAGAATGTATTTAAATATTTTTGCTAGGCAGCCTTCAACCTTAACAAAATATTGTTAAGATTCATTTTTAGAAGCATTAACAATATTTTGTTAAGACTATTTTTTCTACAAATCGTTAACAAAATTTTGTTTGTAAGAATGTATTCAAATATCTTTACTAGGCAGTTTTCCACCTTAACAAAATTCTGTTTTGATTCATTTTTAAAATGGTTAACAAAATTTTGTTAAGACTATTTTTTCTACAAATGGTAAACAAAATTTTGTTTGTAATAATGTATTCAAATATCTTTACTAGGCAGTCTTCCACCTTAACAAAATTCTGTTAAGATTCATTTTTAAAATCGTTAACAAAATTTTGTTAAGACCATTTTTTCTACAAATCGTTAACAAAATTTCATGAGGATGCTCGTGTATATATAAATACACGAAACAATAGCCTAGAAAGCCACAAAGAAGGTACCCAATGACTTGGCGGAAGCCAGAGCAACAAGAGAATAAACGATTGAGGGCACGACAAGACAAGATTGCAGACAAACATCAAACGTCACCGTTCCTTTTGGCTTTAGGTAGACGTCATCATTTTCAAGGAAATATATGATGTTTATGGACAAAATAAAGTTTCATATTCTTCAGTTACACGATAGATTAGTAAGTTCAAAAGTGGGTTGAATTCTTTTAAAGATGCTCCACATTCTCGAAGACCTCGAACGTTTACCAATGGTAAAATTATAGATAAAATCAAGGAAATCCTAAAAGGAGACGATAGATACACTACTGAACAAATAGCTAGACTTGCAGGCACATCAACAGGAGCTGCTCATAACACTTTGAAAAATAATAAGAACATGTTAACATTTTGTGCTAGGTGGATCCCCCATTTGCTCACGGAGATCCGAAAACGTACCCGTGTAGAAATGGCTAAAGCATTGTTGAAAAAGTTTCCAAAATATGACAGACGCAGATTTGCGAATGTTGTAACAGGCGATGAAACCTGGGTACACTTGTTAGAGCCCCAACGCCGAGTTAACAACACAATATTGGCTACCAAACATTGCAAAAGGCTTTGCATAGCCAACCGGACAATCAGTTCCAAGAAAGTCATGTAAGTTATTTTCTTTACAAACCAAGGTCCAGCCTTTCAGGTTTCTGTTCCCAGAGGCAAATCCGTTAATGCAGCCTTCTACAAACAAAAAGTGTTCAGAAAGTTGAAGAAATATTATGTGAAACGTCGCCCTGCGCAAGGACTGCGTAATGTTTGGCTATTACATGATAATGCGCCATGACATAAAGCAGAGATTGTCAAGAACTATGTGGACCATGAAAAAGTTATTGTGCTTCCACATCCACCGTATTCGCCGGACCTTGCCTCCTGTGACGTTTTCCTGTTTCCTAGACTTAAAAGATACCTGTCCGGACGAAGATTTGATGCACGAAAACACCTTGGTTTAGCAATTTTCCAGTATCTTCAGAGTATTCCTAGAAATGACAATGATAAAGCATTCCATGGATTATCCGTTTGACATTGTGCATATCTGTTGGCGGTGAATATTTCGAGGGAACCAAATAAAAATAGTATGTACATTTGTTATTTTCGTTGATATATACCCCCAGTTGCATTCATATTTGTTTGATACTGTCGCTTCGTTTACATCTATCGATGGAGAAATAATAATTAAAATGTATGATACAAGAGACGATTTCTTTAGCTCAGCAATCGAAAGGTCGTAATAGATATTGCGATCTTATTCCGCCCGCCGTCCGTCACTAGGTCAATTCTGCGGAAAACTGTTAAACGACTCATTATCCACAAGGTTGAAACGATCATGATGAAGCTACAACTGTAGCATCCAGGAATTTACTTCCTTTAACTTTATTGGACTTTGGTCAATTCGTCCCAAATCTAGGTCAATAGATCAAACTAAAAGAAACCATTAAAGGGACTATTTAGGAAGAAACTTCACACAAGTAGCAACATAGTATTAACCTTTCTTATGTGTGTACACATCGGGTCAATCCTTCCAAAATCTACTAAACTACGTAAAGTCAAAGAAAAACGCTGACTTCCCTTATACTGGCATTGACCACTCTACTAGGCATTTTGCTCTATATAAAACACTGACTGTCCAACAACATCCACCTCTCGGAAAAAAGGACAGAAGCTAAATAGTCTATTTTCTATTTCAGTCAAGCCACTATGGGAGCAACTCATGAAATGTCGGTCGTTTTGTTTAGATTATAATAAACTTTAAGTATAACGCACCTTTCCTATAATCAGACGTGGTGTCCAGATATCCCGTTTCGGAATGAAGATCATGCTTGCCCCAAAATAATTTGCCGGGTTCCATTGTAGTAATTCATCTCTCCATTGTATTATGAAATAGCCCATTATTTCAAACCAACTGCAATAACACTAAGTGGTACAAATGTAGTAACAACTATCACAGTTTTAGTCTGGTCCACGACAGGGCGAACTCCGTTATAGTTACCCCTCAATAGATCGATGTACATTACTTTTAGCTGATCAATAGTCATGGAGGATTTAGACAAATTTTGATTGAGACCATTATTCCAGATTGTGCTATTTACGTTCGCTTCTGTGATATTTAGGGCAGATATCGACGTGTTGTCTAGTGGTGTTAGTGCTAAAGCACGCTGTAGTGATGTTAAACCATTCCCATTTAGTCCATAGATATCAGCAACACCAGCAGCTGAAGGAATGCCGAGCATGGCAGCATTGGCCGCCATCACGGAAGCCCTGTATTTATCATTAGCCATGGCAGCATTGTAGATATCTGCCACTCCATCAGGTGAAGGAATACCAAGCATGGCAGCCCGGGCTATCATGGCAGCCCTGAGATCAGCAGCAGAAGCAAAAGTCATATTGTCAGCACTGTATATATCTGTAACTCCACCAGATGTAGTAATCCCAAGCATTATAGCCCTAGCCATAATACCATCCCTGTAGTTAGCACGTTGTGCTGCTGATGCCCAAAAAACACCGGAGTCCGCACCAAAACCGAAGTAGATATCTTCCACTCCATCAGGCGGTGCCATGGACGCCATGGATGCACGGTATATATCTACTACTCCATCAGGTGAAGCCATGGCAGCCATGGCAAACATGTAGATATCTTCCAATCCGTCAGGTGAAGCCATAGCAGCCATTTCAATGCAGCAAAAGTGTGGTGGTTTCCAGTTTTCTAATATATATGCCATGCTTGATATGTCCATTTCTATTTGTGGTTCAGTAGTGACTGGCGTAGAACTTGGGGTTGGATCTATATGCAGATATACATATTGTTTTATGTATTTAAATATATATTTTATTTTATTTTATTTCTTTTGTATAAAAATAATCAGCCATGCGAACTTGCATCTCTTACAGAAAAACGGTCTACCTTTTCTGCACATGCACTTAGTCCGTCCCTTATGAGAATTTCTCACATCAAGGGAAATTATTTATCTTCTAATATTTTCACCCAAGCAAACAATAATAAGATATATTTATGTATGTGTGAATATATTAAGTGTGCCTCTAGGTGGATGTATTATGATGGTGGGATGCACTTATCAGCTTGTGTTGAAAAAAAAGTATGAAAGGAGAAAACCTTCTTTTATAGTAAGTGGATATATGGGCAGAAAAATCCCTCAAACATAAGGATTTTGCGGAACTTGAAAAGATAGACTTGTGAAGTCTACGTAAACAGTGCGATAGGATGTAGTATGATGCAAACTAAACTGATAACAGTGTGGAATTTGTACCAAATAAAATTATGTCGAATAAAAATATGTTTGATTTGTATCTCTCATTATAGCTAGGTGCGGCGTTGGCTCACTGGTTTAGCGTCCGCCTCGTATGCGAAATGTCATTTGTTCGATAAATGGCCGGGACACACGTTATACTTCATAAAAATAGTACTTGTAGATCCATTGCTTGACGTTCAGCAAATAAAGGACAGTCGGATTCTTCTTCACGCAACTCTTATTAAGAACCCACATTACAAAAGTAACTGTCGTGACTTAAATTAACTCCCTTTATATGTTATATGTATAATACTTACCACGAGGTTTCACAACACAGTTACAGTTTCCATATTCTGGGTTTGATTTCACAGTGACGGCACACATGGTGAGCGCATTCTGAATCTACTTTGCACGAGTCTTCAGGTGCTTGTAGGTAGAATTGACTTTCACAATTCTGACACAACCTTTTATTACACACAAAACGATGTTAACCCATGCCATATATAGCAATATTCCATATATATATACATATACCTATACATAAACTAAAATGCATACTTTATACGGTTTGCATAGCTTTAAGTGAAGACAATTCCTAAGATCCAAACAATAATGTATAACAAGTATAATGCATGTACACTACAATAAAGGGGATGGGAAGCGTATACAGAAACACGTTAGATGGATGCATATAAGGCTAGACTTTAATATTCGTAATATTTATATAACTAAAAAGCTACTCCATCAGGGCTCCCGTTACCATAAACTTCGTAAAACCTTTACAAAATTGTTTATCGTAACCCTGATCTTCTTTTCAAATGTAAAAATAATTTAAGAAATCTTCTGCGACAAGGACTATCACAACCTGACTTCTATGGTGACATGATTTACAAACTTCATAAGAACCTTGGTCATGATCATTCCATACTATCTTTGTTAAACTTGTTAAAAGGTTTATCAAAACGGGTTATAACCCTATCATTTTGCAACCCACTGCATGCTTGATGGTGGACCCATTTACAGTTCGCCACTATGCTTTCCTCTTTAATTGTGCGATGACCGGACATGCTGTGGACCTTATAAAGACGTCTACCTAAACATGCTAAAGCCCAAAAGGACGGTGATCTTTGATGTTTGTCTGCAGTCTTGTGTTGTCGTGGTGCCCTCAATGGTTTATTCTCTTGTTGCTCTGGCTTCTGCCATGTCACTGAGTACCTTCTTTGTGGCTTTCTAGGCTATTGTTTTTTTGAATTTATATATAAACGAGCATCTTTGGGTTTTACTTATATTGCCTATTAATGCTGCCTTATTGGTTAGAGACTAGTTCATGGCGGGGATTTCTTTATTTACACTGTCCCGTTTTATTGGGATGAAGTAGGGTAAGTGTGAAGTTTGGTACACCCTAGAACCTGTTTTAAACCCCGAGCGGCCTTTTTGCCACTGACCGTTCCAAGGCGGTAGCCCTATTGTCAACAGTTTTGTGTTTGTGACGTCATATGCCTATATTCCTTATTAACATTGCCATTCATGTTTGTCGTTTTGCGTGTTTTTGGGTTTACTGTGTTCTGTGAAAGATGCATTTCCTGTTCGACTTTTATACTTATTTTTATTTTGATGGACATTTAGTTTTATGCATGGGGAGTTACATGTTTTTATTCGCGATGTAAATAGTGCATTCGCTAATTCTTTCCTGACAAATCTGCCTTTGCGTAACTATGTGGTAGAATGTCTTTCAAGTCACTCTCCTACTGCGGTGTTAACTGCTTTAGGTTATGGACCAAATCAAGGGAAGCACCCTATGAAGAAGTAAATGAAACTTTTTAAACCGTAAATAACAGATGAGTATACATTATGTTTTAAATAGAGAAAAAATATGCGGTATAAACTTGTGTTTAGACTTGTGCAATAATAAGAAGTTATTAAACGGCAATGGCTGACGTGCCTTACGTGGTTATTGGCATGACTCATAATATCATGAACAGTCTCAATCAAACCGAGACTGCAATATTTCGTATGTGTCGTGCTCGGCCGTTTCCAACGGTCCATTATCACACTCTTTTTCATAATATATTTGCACGAGGGCTTTAGCCCTAGTGCCAATATATTATGAGGAGTACCAATAACCACTTAAGGCACAGCATTGCCGTTTAATGACTTTTTTATTATATACCTATGCCTACGCCCCAACACACGCAAAAATGCAAGTTTTTTATGAGCGGTTGTCTGCTTGTTAACCAAATAAATATGTTTACGCTCCCTAAAAAATGGCACACATGTTTGTTGTTGCTTGTCAACACCTTTTTGGAAACCTTACGCCCCCACCTCGCCTCCCCATCCCCAACCCTCCACCCTCTTACATGAAATCCTGGATCCGCTCCTGTTTACGATTAGAAAACATTATCTACGACATTGTCAGATGTACACTTTCGCTTAAGGCATAACATTGCCGTTTAATGAATTGATTTATTACATACCAGTTAGAAATAAAACTCAATAGATCTACAAGATTATTTATTTATTTATTTTAGCGCTCTCTCACCAGCTATTTTGTTTACTTCTGTTAGAAACTCTTTCTCTGTCGTCAATCCTATTCATGACGTCATAGACGCTCAAAGCAATCGTGACGTTTTCCCGAGTTATTGCTTCACGGCAAAACGCCGTTCCAATAACCGGTTATTGTGCACGCTTCCGGTTTAGAGCTCCGGTTACACTTTTTCCACCTATATGAATGTGTTACTATTTATAGTAAGGTATACGTATAATAACTTCACATATGAGTAAATATAGTACTGCATACACTACTCAACTTTTATAATCGGTCACTTTCGAAGAATTATATATTGTTTAATAATT
Source organism: Cyrtodaria siliqua (assembly GCA_037043455.1). Lineage (NCBI taxonomy): Eukaryota > Metazoa > Mollusca > Bivalvia > Adapedonta > Hiatellidae > Cyrtodaria > Cyrtodaria siliqua. The sequence continues at coordinate 58,778 of JAWPHD010013247.1, forward strand.
CATATTTTAATTTGAAATTTTAACTGGCGTCGTTTAACAAATATCGCTAGCGATTTATAAAACTTAACCTGCCATGATTGGACAGTTTTTAGTATTCGTGTTATTTTCAAAAAACCTGGGTGACCGATTATAACAGTTGAGTAGTGTATTAGTAAAGCTCGTAAAACCACAATGTCTGTAGATGTGTATGCAAATGCAAGCATTAGAGATAGACTTCCATAGTTAATGCATGAATAATAGCAATGTGCTCTTATCAAATCTTCATTTACATTATAGTAAAACAAGTATTCTACATCTACAAATCTGTAACCGGGCTTCTACATGTGAAAGTTGCGTGCATTTCATTCTGGTTTATAGTAATAAAACAGACTAAACATAATACAACAATTTTATTTGGCAGAACACATTATCTTCAAACGCCAAACAGAGTCAAAGTCGTGACTATATCTTTTAAAAGAATTGCGAAGGCAATACTATTTGAACGTGTTGTGTTTTAAAATATCTACTGCAAACATGTTCTGGCGATTCTTTATTTACAGGTATCAGAGTGAAATAGTAAAGAAATTCAATATCAATCAATATTCTAAACTTAAAGGGCTAACTTGGTCGTAAATTGAGAGGCAGTCTCCAAGCCATTAACCTGCCGCTTTAGCACATTTCAATGATTATTATGGGAGCTGATATCTCCAGCAACACGACCAGCTGGTCGATTCTATGGTCAGTCGAATAGAATTTCACCCTTATATCTGGATACATGAAAATAACTTGAGAATCACTTGGTTTCAATAGAGAAAAACATTATAAAAAATGTACTAATCAGACAAATAAAAACCTGGAGTGAAATATTTTGTAATAAACAAATATTAATGAAATTGATAAATAAACATGAAACAAATTCATATTCCGTTACAATGACTTTTAATAAATTAATAAAACAATAATATGCAAATCCTTAGATTGCTAGATAATATATATTAGTATAATTATAAATACTACTATGTAATTAAAAAATATTTTGAACTAATTTAACTTAAATAATTGTCCCATAAAGGCACATTTAAATACACATATAATCATTCATACAAGCTGACTCATACAGTATGCAGAACCCATTCACAATTAAGATACATATAAATATGATGTAACCATTGCACACAAGTTACATATGCATAGATGCAGTAACGATTGTACGAGAGGTACTCAATTTACCCAAATAGCATGTATAATTATCCACTGTTGCTAATGTGATAATTATATTAATGACATTCAGACACTATCAATGCATCTAAATACCAAACGTATTATTGTCGTGGCTTGTCAAACGTATGCAAATATATTGATTCTACTTTCTGTTGTTTATTAATTTATGGGGAAAGCCTTTAAATATCAAATGTATCATAATGGCCATAACATTCCAGGCAATTACATATCTGCAAACGACATTTGGAAAGTGTGCAAACGAAATACCACAATGTGTTTATCACGGGTTTAAAAGAAATATCACACACATCATAATATAAATACTGCATAAGTTTTGCATATGAAGTTCAGACAATAAGCATACTACGCTGTTTCACAATAAAACTGAATCGTTGTCGCCGTATTTATTTGTAGGTTCACAATATGTCCGCAACGTGCCAATGTGTCCGCGGACATATTGTACCTAGCGTAGGGTGCCAATATGACCGCAGAGAGCCAATAATGACATAGATGCATCGCTCTGAGACTGACATCAAGAGTGCCGTGAGTCCGTATAATGACATAGATGTATCGCTCTGAGACTGACACCAAGGGTGCCGTGAGCCCTATGATGACATAGATGTATCGTTCTGAGACCGACACAAAGAGTGCCGTGAGTCCCTATGATGACATAGATGTATCGCTCTGAGACCGACACAAAGAGTGTCGTGAGTCCCTATGATGACATAGATGTATCGCTCTGAGACTGACACCAAGAGTGCCGAGGGTCCCTATGATGACATAGATGTATCGTTCTGAGACCGACACAAAGAGTGCCGTGAGTCCCTATGATGACATAGATGTATCGCTCTGAGACCGACACAAAGAGTGTCGTGAGTCCCTATAATGACATAGATGTATCGCTCTGAGACTGACATCAAGAGTGCCGTGAGACCCTATAATGACATAGATGTATCGTTCTGAGACTGACACCAAGAGTGCCGTGAGTCCCTATGATGACATAGATGTATCGCTCTGAGACTGACACCAAGAGCGTCTTGAGTTCCTATGATGACATAGATGTATCGCTCTGAGACTGACATCAAGAGTGCCGTGAGTCCGTATAATGACATAGATGTATCGCTCTGAGACTGACACCAAGAGTGCCGTGAGCCCTATGATGACATAGATGTATCGTTCTGAGACCGACACAAATAGTGCCGTGAGTCCCTATGATGACATAGATGTATCGCTCTGAGACCGACACAAAGAGTGTCATGAGTCCCTATGATGACATAGATGTATCGCTCTGAGACTGACACCAAGAGTGCCGTGAGTCCCTATGATGACATAGATGTATCGTTCTGAGACCGACACAAAGAGTGCCGTGAGTCCCTATGATGACATAGATGTATCGCTCTGAGACCGACACAAAGAGTGTCGTGAGTCCCTATAATGACATAGATGTATTGCTCTGAGACTGACATCAAGAGTGCCGTGAGACCCTATAATGACATGGATGTATCGTTCTGAGACTGACACCAAGAGTGCCGTGAGTCCCTATAATGACATAGATGTATCGCTCTGAGACTGACACCAAGAGTGCCGTGAGTCCTTATGATGACATAGATGTATCGTTCTGCGACTGACACAAAGAGTGCCGTGAGTCCCTATGATGACATAGATGTATCGCTCTGAGACTGACACCAACAGTTCCGTGAGACCCTATTATGACAAAGATGTGTCGCTCTGAGACTGGCACCAAGAGTTCCGTGAGTCCCTTTAATGACATAGATGTATCGCTCTGAGACGGACACCAAGAGTGCCGAGAGTCCCTATAATGACATAGATATATCGCATCAAGACTTACACAAAGAGTGCCGTGAGTGCCTATAATGGAATAAATGTATCGCTCTGAGACTGACACCAAGAGTGCCGTGAGTCCCTATAATGACATAGATGTATCGCTCTGAGATTGACACCAAGAGTGTCGTGACTCCCTATGATGACATAGATGTATCGCTTTGAGACTGACACCAAGAGTGCCTTGAGTCCCTATAATGACATAGATGTATCGCTCTGAGACTGACACCAAGAGTGACGTGAGTCCCTATAATGACATAGATGTATCTCTCTGAGACTGACACAAAGAGTGCCGTGAGTCTTTATAATGACATAGACGTATCGTTCTGAGACCGACGCAAAGAGTGCCGTGAGTCCCTAAAATGACATAGAAGTATCGCTCTGAGACTGACACCAAGAGTGCCATGAGTCCCTATGATGACATAGATGTATCGCTCTGAGACCGACACAAAGAGTGTCGTGAGTCCCTATAATGACATAGATGTATCGCTCTGAGACTGACATCAAGAGTGCCGTGAGACCCTATAATGACATAGATGTATCGTTCTGAGACTGACACCAAGAGTGCCGTGAGTCCCTATGATGACATAGATGTATCGCTCTGAGACTGACACCAAGAGCGCCTTGAGTCCCTATGATGACATAGATGTATCGCTCTGAGACTGACATCAAGAGTGCCGTGAGTCCGTATAATGACATAGATGTATCGCTCTGAGACTGACACCAAGAGTGCCGTGAGCCCTATGATGACATAGATGTATCGTTCTGAGACCGACACAAATAGTGCCGTGAGTCCCTATGATGACATAGATGTATCGCTCTGAGACCGACACAAAGAGTGTCGTGAGTCCCTATGATGACATAGATGTATCGCTCTGAGACTGACACCAAGAGTGCCGTGAGTCCCTATGATGACATAGATGTATCGTTCTGAGACCGACACAAAGAGTGCCGTGAGTCCCTATGATGACATAGATGTATCGCTCTGAGACCGACACAAAGAGTGTCGTGAGTCCCTATAATGACATAGATGTATTGCTCTGAGACTGACATCAAGAGTGCAATGAGACCCTATAATGACATGGATGTATCGTTCTGAGACTGACACCAAGAGTGCCGTGAGTCCCTATAATGACATAGATGTATCGCTCTGAGACTGACACCAAGAGTGCCGTGAGTCCTTATGATGACATAGATGTATCGTTCTGAGACTGACACAAAGAGTGCCGTGAGTCCCTATGATGACATAGATGTATCGAACTGAGACTGACACCAAGAGTTCCGTGAGACCCTATTATGACATAGATGTGACGCTCTGAGACTGGCACCAAGAGTTCCGTGAGTCCCTTTAATGACATAGATGTATCGCTCTGAGACGGACACCAAGAGTGCCGAGAGTCCCTATAATGACATAGATATATCCGAGAGTCCCTATAATGACATAGATATATCACATCGAGACTTACACCAATAGTGCCGCGAGTGCCTATAATGGAATAAATGTATCGCTCTGAGACTGACACCAAGAGTGCCGTGAGTCCCTATAATGACATAGATGTATCGCTCTGAGATTGACACCAAGAGTGTCGTGACTCCCTATGATGACATAGATGCATCGCTCTGAGACTGACATCAAGAGTGCCGTGAGTCCGTATAATGACATAGATGTATCGCTCTGAGACTGACACCAAGAGTGCCGTGAGCCCTATGATGACATAGATGTATCGTTCTGAGACCGACACAAAGAGTGCCGTGAGTCCCTATGATGACATAAATGTATCGCTCTGAGACCGACACAAAGAGTGTCGTGAGTCCCTATGATGACATAGATGTATCGCTCTGAGACTGACACCAAGAGTGCCGAGGGTCTCTATGATGACATAGATGTATCGTTCTGAGACCGACACAAAGAGTGCCGTAAGTCCCTATGATGACATAGATGTATCGCTCTGAGACCGACACAAAGAGTGTCGTGAGTCCCTATAATGACATAGATGTATCGCTCTGAGACTGACATCAAGAGTGCCGTGAGACCCTATAATGACATAGATGTATCGTTCTGAGACTGACACCAAGAGTGCCGTGAGTCCCTATGATGACATAGATGTATCGTTCTGAGACTGACACCAAGAGCGCCTTGAGTTCCTATGATGACATAGATGTATCGCTCTGAGACTGACATCAAGAGTGCCGTGAGTCCGTATAATGACATAGATGTATCGCTCTGAGACTGACAACAAGAGTGCCGTGAGCCCTATGATGACATAGATGTATCGTTCTGAGACCGACACAAATAGTGCCGTGAGTCCCTATGATGACATAGATGTATCGCTCTGAGACCGACACAAAGAGTGTCGTGAGTCCCTATGATGACATAGATGTATCGCTCTGAGACTGACACCAAGAGTGCCGTGAGTCCCTATGATGACATAGATGTATCGTTCTGAGACCGACACAAAGAGTGCCGTGAGTCCCTATGATGACATAGATGTATCGCTCTGAGACCGACACAAAGAGTGTCGTGAGTCCCTATAATGACATAGATGTATTGCTCTGAGACTGATATCAAGAGAGCCGTGAGACCCTATAATGACATGGATGTATCGTTCTGAGACTGACACCAAGAGTGCCGTGAGTCCCTATAATGACATAGATGTATCGCTCTGAGACTGACACCAAGAGTGCCGTGAGTCCTTATGATGACATAGATGTATCGCTCTGAGACCGACACAAAGAGTGTCGTGAGTCCCTATAATGACATAGATGTATTGCTCTGAGACTGACATCAAGAGTGCAATGAGACCCTATAATGACATGGATGTATCGTTCTGAGACTGACACCAAGAGTGCCGTGAGTCCCTATAATGACATAGATGTATCGCTCTGAGACTGACACCAAGAGTGCCGTGAGTCCTTATGATGACATAGATGTATCGTTCTGAGACTGACACAAAGAGTGCCGTGAGTCCCTATGATGACATAGATGTATCGCTCTGAGACTGACACCAAGAGTTCCGTGAGACCCTATTATGACATAGATGTGTCGCTCTGAGACTGGCACCAAGAGTTCCGTGAGTCCCTTTAATGACATAGATGTATCGCTCTGAGACGGACACCAAGAGTGCCGAGAGTCCCTATAATGACATAGATATATCACATCGAGACTTACACCAATAGTGCAGCGAGTGCCTATAATGGAATAAATGTATCGCTCTGAGACTGACACCAAGAGTGCCGTGAGTCCCTATAATGACATAGATGTATCGCTCTGAGATTGACACCAAGAGTGTCGTGACTCCCTATGATGACATAGATGCATCGCTCTGAGACTGACATCAAGAGTGCCGTGAGTCCGTATAATGACATAGATGTATCGCTCTGAGACTGACACCAAGAGTGCCGTGAGCCCTATGATGACATAGATGTATCGTTCTGAGACCGACACAAAGAGTGCCGTGAGTCCCTATGATGACATAGATGTATCGCTCTGAGACCGACACAAAGAGTGTCGTGAGTCCCTATGATGACATAGATGTATCGCTCTGAGACTGACACCAAGAGTGCCGAGGGTCCCTATGATGACATAGATGTATCGTTCTGAGACCGACACAAAGAGTGCCGTAAGTCCCTATGATGACATAGATGTATCGCTCTGAGACCGACACAAAGAGTGTCGTGAGTCCCTATAATGACATAGATGTATCGCTCTGAGACTGACATCAAGAGTGCCGTGAGACCCTATAATGACATAGATGTATCGTTCTGAGACTGACACCAAGAGTGCCGTGAGTCCCTATGATGACATAGATGTATCGCTCTGAGACTGACACCAAGAGCGCCTTGAGTTCCTATGATGACATAGATGTATCGCTCTGAGACTGACATCAAGAGTGCCGTGAGTCCGTATAATGACATAGATGTATCGCTCTGAGACTGACACCAAGAGTGCCGTGAGCCCTATGATGACATAGATGTATCGTTCTGAGACCGACACAAATAGTGCCGTGAGTCCCTATGATGACATAGATGTATCGCTCTGAGACCGACACAAAGAGTGTCGTGAGTCCCTATGATGACATAGATGTATCGCTCTGAGACTGACACCAAGAGTGCGTGAGTCCCTATGATGACATAGATGTATCGTTCTGAGACCGACACAAAGAGTGCCGTGAGTCCCTATGATGACATAGATGTATCGCTCTGAGACCGACACAAAGAGTGTCGTGAGTCCCTATAATGACATAGATGTATTGCTCTGAGACTGACATCAAGAGTGCCGTGAGACCCTATAATGACATGGATGTATCGTTCTGAGACTGACACCAAGAGTGCCGTGAGTCCCTATAATGACATAGATGTATCGCTCTGAGACTGACACCAAGAGTGCCGTGAGTCCTTATGATGACATAGATGTATCGTTCTGAGACTGACACAAAGAGTGCCGTGAGTCCCTATGATGACATAGATGTATCGCTCTGAGACTGACACCAAGAGTTCCGTGAGACCCTATTATGACATAGATGTGTCGCTCTGAGACTGGCACCAAGAGTGCCGTGAGTGCCTTTAATGACATAGATGTATCGCTCTGAGACGGACACCAAGAGTGCCGAGAGTCCCTATAATGACATAGATATATCGCATCGAGACTTACACCAAGAGTGCCGTGAGTGCCTATAATGGAATAAATTTATCGCTCTGAAACTGACACCAAGAGTGCCGTGAGTCCCTATAATGACATAGATGTATCGCTCTGAGATTGACACCAAGAGTGTCGTGACTCCCTATGATGACATAGATGTATCGCTTTGAGACTGACACCAAGAGTGCCTTGAGTCCCTATAATGACATAGATGTATCGCTCTGAGACTGACACCAAGAGTGACATGAGTCCCTATAATGACATAGATGTATCTCTCTGAGACTGACACAAAGAGTGCCGTGAGTCTCTATAATGACATAGACGTATCGTTCTGAGACCGACGCAAAGAGTGCCGTGAGTCCCTAAAATGACATAGATGTATCGCTCTGAGACTGACACCAAGAGTGCCATGAGTCCCTATGATGACATAGATGTATGGCTCTGAGACCGACACAAAGAGTGTCGTGAGTCCCTATAATGACATAGATGTATCGCTCTGAGACTGACATCAAGAGTGCCGTGCGACCCTATAATGACATAGATGTATCGTTCTGAGACTGACACCAAGAGTGCCGTAAGTCCCTATGATGACATAGATGTATCGCTCTGAGACTGACACCAAGAGCGCCTTGAGTCCCTATGATGACATAGATGTATCGCTCTGAGACTGACATCAAGAGTGCCGTGAGTCCGTATAATGACATAGATGTATCGTTCTGAGACCGACACAAAGAGTGCCGTGAGTCCCTATGATGACATAGATGTATCGCTCTGAGACCGACACAAAGAGTGTCGTGAGTCCCTATAATGACATTGATGTATTGCTCTGAGACTGACATCAAGAGTGCCGTGAGACCCTATAATGACATGGATGTATCGTTCTGAGACTGACACCAAGAGTGCCGTGAGTCCCTATAATGACATAGATGTATCGCTCTGAGACTGACACCAAGAGTGCCGTGAGTCCTTATGATGACATAGATGTATCGTTCTGAGACTGACACAAAGAGTGCCGTGAGTCCCTATGATGACATAGATGTATCGCTCTGAGACTGACACCAAGAGTTCCGTGAGACCCTATTATGACATAGACGTGTCGCTCTGAGACTGGCACCAAGAGTTCCGTGAGTCCCTTTAATGACATAGATGTATCGCTCTGAGACGGACACCAAGAGTGCCGAGAGTCCCTATAATGACATAGATATATCGCATCGAGACTTACACCAAGAGTGCCGTGAGTGCCTATAATGGAATAAATTTATCGCTCTGAGACTGACACCAAGAGTGCCGTGAGTCCCTATAATGACATAGATGTATCGCTCTGAGATTGACACCAAGAGTGTTGTGACTCCCTATGATGACATAGATGTATCGCTTTGAGACTGACACCAAGAGTGCCCTTGAGTCCCTATAATGACATAGATGTATCGCTCTGAGACTGACACCAAGAGTGACGTGAGTCCCTATAATGACATAGATGTATCTCTCTGAGACTGACACAAAGAGTGCTGTGAGTCTCTATAATGACATAGACGTATCGTTCTGAGACCGACGCAAAGAGTGCCGTGAGTCCCTAAAATGACATAGATGTATCGCTCTGAGACTGACACCAAGAGTGCCATGAGTCCCTATGATGACATAGATGTATCGCTCTGAGACCGACACAAAGAGTGTCGTGAGTCCCTATAATGACATAGATGTATCGCTCTGAGACTGACATCAAGAGTGCCGTGAGACCCTATAATGACATAGATGTATCGTTCTGAGACTGACACCAATAGTGCCGTAAGTCCCTATGATGACATAGATGTATCGCTCTGAGACTGACACCAAGAGCGCCTTGAGTCCCTATGATGACATAGATGTATCGCTCTGAGACTGACATCAAGAGTGCCGTGAGTCCGTATAATGACATAGATGTATCGCTCTGAGACTGACACCAAGAGTGCCGTGAGCCCTATGATGACATAGATGTATCGTTCTGAGACCGACACAAATAGTGCCGTGAGTCCTATGATGACATAGATGTATCGCTCTGAGACCGACACAAATAGTGTCGTGAGTCCCTATGATGACATAGATGTATCGCTCTGAGACTGACACCAAGAGTGCCGTGAGTCCCTTTGATGACATAGATGTATCGTTCTGAGACCGACACAAAGAGTGCCGTGAGTCCCTATGATGACATAGATGTATCGCTCTGAGACCGACACAAAGAGTGTCGTGAGTCCCTATAATGACATAGATGTATTGCTCTGAGACTGACATCAAGAGTGCCGTGAGACCCTATAATGACATGGATGTATCGTTCTGAGACTGACACCAAGAGTGCCGTGAGTCCCTATAATGACATAGATGTATCGCTCTGAGACTGACACCAAGAGTGCCGTGAGTCCTTATGATGACATATATGTATCGTTCTGAGACTGACACAAAGAGTGCCGTGAGTCCCTATGATGACATAGATATATCGCTCTGAGACTGACACCAAGAGTTCCGTGAGACCATATTATGACATAGATGTGTCGCTCTGAGACTGGCACCAAGAGTTCCCGTGAGTCCCTTTAATGACATAGATGTATCGCTCTGAGACGGACACCAAGAGTGCCGAGAGTCCCTATAATGACATTGATATATCGCATCGAGACTTACACCAAGAGTGCCGTGAGTTCCTATAATGGAATAAATGTATGGCTTCTGAGACTGACACCAAGAGTGACGTGAGTCCCTATAATGACATAGATGTATCGCTCTGGGATTGACACCAAGAGTGTCGTGACTCCCTATGATGACATAGATGTATCGCTATGAGACTGACACCAAGAGTGCCGTGAGTCCCTATAATGACATAGATGTATCGCTCTGAGACTGACACCAAGAGTGACGTGAGTCCCTATAATAATATAGATGTATCTCTCTGAGACTGACACAAAGAGTGCCGTGAGTCTCTATAATGACATAGACGTATCGTTCTGAGACCGACGCAAAGAGTGCCGTGAGTCCCTAAAATGACATAGATGTATCGCTCTGAGACTGACACCAAGAGTGCCGTGAGTCCCTATGATGACATAGATGTATCGCTCTGAGACTGACACCAAGAGTTCCGTGAGAACCTATAATGACATAGATGTATCGCTCTGAGACTGACACTATGAATGCCGTGAGTCCCTAAAATGACATAGTATATCGCTCTGAGACTGACACAAAGAGTGCCGTGAGTCCCTATAATGACAGATGTATCGCTCT
>JAWPHD010013248.1:0-69697 GCA_037043455.1 Cyrtodaria siliqua
GCACAGAAACATGCACAATATATATAGTCCATCAAGGGAGGACATGGCTCCTTTAAAATCATTCCTTCACGTTATCTTGTCAAAATAGTTGTACTCCCCTGTGTCTTAGTACTGCAAAAATGCATACTCTATGAATCAGTGGGAACTATCAAAATGAAATTTTAAAGGGACACATGGCAATCTTGATTTGTTTAAAACTCACGGCGTCCCGTTAATTTTTCTACATTACTTGAATATTTGCAATTATTAATATTAGAATAGTGCAAAGCATATCGCTTTCACATATTACTAACTATCGATTATATTGCACCAATAATATGTTTACAAATTTGGTAAAATAACATAACGAAGAAAATTGAAATCTCATTTTTTATTTAATTATATACAAGCCGTTTTAAGGTCAAAATGATACAGGATTAATAAATCGAGGTGACGATTGTAATGCTTGATATCAAACTCAAGATTGCCGTGTGTGCCTTTAATATTGCTCGGGAATATAAGGAATATAAATCTTTGCTGTATTTCGACCAACTACGAACAGTAAGGACCGCCCGGTTTACGTCCCCATCCGAAGGACGAGGCTAATGGTAAGTGTCTTGCCCAAGAACACGCCAACAAAACACAGCGGTGCCGGTGAGGTTTGGACCAGAGTCCTCCGGATTTCAAATCCACTGTAATATCCACTAGTGTACGCCAGCCCCTTTGCAAAGCAGATAGTGGTATTTAAAAAACTTTCAGTCAAACATTTTAATGAACACTGAGTTCAGGCGCTGACTTGTGTTACCTGGATGATAGAGATATTAATGTGCGAAAATATGTCTTCGCGAGGGACAGACAACTTGTTATACACCTCGCTGATCTCGGCATTATTTTGACTTTTGCAGCAAAATATGAATTTGTTTGTAAGATACGTGTGGCTTCAGTTTGCGACGCTTACTAAAATATATTTACTATCATGTTCAGGGCTTCGGTATGACGGTAGCGAACAACCTTTACTAGTTAAATTGACGATTAAATCTCCAGCAATTTATTTTGAATAATAGTCCGTCTAACAGGTTTCTATCAAGATTAATAAGGAGAGCTTTATTATTAAATTATTATTAAATACATAACTGTTGATATATCACCACTATGTTCAATGTACTTTCAATACAAATAACGTCGACATCGTTATCTTCACGACGAGACGTCGACAGAGACGACTTTTTCGATGAGTCAGTAAAACAAGAATACCGAAAAAAGATATTTCGATGACCAGGACATTTTGTTTTATATTCCGATAGGAAATTAAATTCTTTAAAACATATTAAAATTGTGCAGTGTTTTATCGAGCCATTTAAAAAGGAAACTATATTAATAATATTTTACATCTTTATTTAAATGATATAATTCATACTTCAGATGAAATGTCACGAACAGTCTGATATAAAAAATAGTTGCATGTGACTAGCCTAACACTCTAAGATACCAAAAACTTTAACAATCAGGGGAGTTCCTGGGGCTAATTTAGGTATACGCACCATCGAGTTTTGGATTCACAGATGTGCCTAACTCCCCTATACCTTCAGTTTTTATTGCATTTTTCGCATTTTTAGCCTTTTTTATTTGTTTGCTTCTTTAATAGCCTGTACGCACGTGCGTCAGTGCGTATGCCCAGGTACGCCCCTGACAATTGAGTACAAAGCGACTTTTTTTAACATCTTCAAACATAGCCTTATTTGATACGTTATTACTAGTATTAAAAACTTGTTTTATGACGACAAACAAAATTTGGATTCAAATCACAAATATCTTCAAATTAAAAAAATATCAAGTTCATATGCGTACCCTTAACTTTTCCAATAGGTCAAATCATCCTTAAGTAAACTATTTCGTTCTGTAAGGTTACAAAATAAAATGAAGTTCCATTCTTTCATTAAAAGAAAGGATTTGTATTTAATCTTAAAATAATGTGAAGCACGTATTCAACGGGAATCATGTTCCAAACTACCATTCCTGAATATCCAAAAGTAAGTTTAAGAATATTTGTTTTAGGTTTTAAATGAGCTATATCCTGCCTAGAAGCAGATCTTATAATTTGAATTCGAAGAGAAGGTTATTAAATTGGTTATGTAATCCGGAGTTAACTTGTTAAGTGATTTATAAATCATAACTCATGTGTGAAAATCACATCTGCGTTGAAAGGTAAGCCACTGGAGTTCCTTAAACATTAGTTTAGACGGTGTTTGTATTATTCCACGAGAATAATTCGTTCGGCCCTCTTTTAGATTTTAAGTATACTATTAACAAAGAATTTATTTGTTTGGCTCCATATTATACATCCATAATCAAAAGTAGACATAATAGAATAGTTTCTTCATTTCATAGGTTAGGTAATAAGAAATCCTTTTCAATAGATTAATTGTTGACACAAGTTTATTGCATGTTTTAGATAATTTTCCACGATAATGATTCATCAAAGTATATGCATAGTAACTTTTGTACTTTTACATTTTGAATACCTGTGTTATTTATTTTAAGCAACAATTCTGCACACTTTGCTAAATTTTTGTTTGAACCAAGTATCATACACGTTGACTTTATGGGATTAATAATCACATTATTTATCGTACACCAATCATTAACAGTTTTTAAATTGCAATTTGGTTTGAATACAAAGCAACAATATGCACAACTAGGCTTGGTACCAAGTTTCATTGAAATCCGGCCAGGGGTTCAGGAGAACTAGTCTGTACATAGTTAGGTTATTAAAACCTTTAAAAGGCCATAACTCTGCCAAAAATCATTCAACCGCAACACATCAACAATATGCACAACTACGCTTGGTACTGATCATCCCTACCAAATTTCGTTGAAATCCGGCCAGGTGTTCAGGAGAACTAGCCTGTACAAAGTTAGTGTAGTAAAACATTTAAAGGGTCATAAGTCTGCCAAAAATCATTAAACCGGACCACGGCGATGACATGCGCAACTAGGCTTGGAACGGTTCATCCCTTAAACGTTTTGTTGAAATCCGGCAAGGAGTTCAGAAGAGAATAATCTGGATACAGTTTGTGTATTAAAATCGTTAAAGGGCCATAACTCCTCCAAAAAAACATTCAACTGGAACACTGCGATGATGTGCACAACTAGGCTTGATACCGATCAACCTTACCAAGTTTCGTCGAAATCCGGCCAGGGGTTCAGGAGAACTAGTCCGGAAAATGTTTGTGCATTAAAACCTGTAAAGGGCCATAATTCCGACGAAAGTCTTTCAACCCCAACTCAGCGATGATATGCACAACGAAGCTTGATACTGATCATCCCTGCAAAGTTTCTTTGAAATCCGGAAATGGGTTCAGGAGAACTAGTCCGGACAAAGTTTGTGTACTAAAACATGTAAAGGGCCATAACTCTGCCAAAATCATTCAACCGGGACGTGTTGACGATATGCACAACTAGGCTTGATACTGATCACCCCTGCAAAGTTTCGTTGAAATTCGGCCAAATGAAAGCCCGGCAAAATACAGCATTTTTAACTAAATGAAGGGACATACCTCCAGTGTTCCTGGTCCGATCTTGCTGGTTTTCGTACTGTCCGAGCTTTCATTGATAGTAACAAGCTGTACAAGTTTGGTAAATATCAAATAATAAATGAAGGTCATAGAATGGTCACACGGCAGAACATGGCATTTTTTCAGCAAAACAAGGGCCATAACACCGGTATTATTGCTTTGATCTGGCTGATTTTTGAACATATACGAGCTTTTATTGATATTAACAATCTGTGTAAGTTTGGTAAAGATCAAATATTAAAAGAAGTTTCTAGAGTGTTCACAAGGCAGAAAATTGCATTTTCGGCAAAACAAGGGCCATAATTCTGGTATTACTGATTTGACCTGGCTGGTTTTCAAAATTTACCGAGCTTTCATTGATATCAACAACATTTGCAAGTTTGGTAAAGATCAAATAATAAATAAAGTTGCTAGAGTGTTCACAAGGCATAAAATTGAATTTTCAGCAAAACAAAGGCCATAATTCTGGTGTTACTGATTCGACCTGGCTGGTTTTCAAAATTAACGAGCTTTCATTGATATCAATAATATTTGCAAGTTTGGTAAAGATCAAATAATAAATGAAGGTGCTAGAGGCACAGCACAAGGAAGACCATGTCATTTTTCAGCGAATCTAGGGCCGGTGAAACTAATCCGATCCAGGTGGTTTTCAAACTTTTCCGAGCTTTCATTGATATAAAGATCCTGATAAAATTTAGTTATGATCCAATTAATAATGAAGGCCCTTTCGTGTTCAGAAGGAATAAGTTAACGGACGATGGCCGACGACGGACGACGGACGACAGACGATGGACAACTCGCCATCCCATCATAAACTGCGAATACATATTTTAATTTACATCGATAAACAAGCTAAACAGCTTTTGCAAATCACTCTTAATGGCGCTGAGATGACAGCACTTAAATAGCATGATTTAAACAATTATATTATTTATTGTTTCGCAACATTTGAAAACACGAATAAAATACTATATTTTTTACAATTATTTTCTGTTTTTATGCGATTATTTATCTTTTTTTCCAATTGAATGTTTTTTTAAAGTCAAGATTTATCGCTATAAACATTGAAATCATGCTAAATTTGTTAACATTGCAATAGAAAACACACTAAAGTTAAGAATTAGGAAACCTATGGGGGAATATAGACTTAAGAGGATATTGTCAAATTATGGTGGCCATCTTGGATTTCTCGGGCCGCACCATGATGTCAGGCTATCACCCTCATTTTTATTTTTCAACAGATGGCCCCCTACAAGATTTTTAGAGAGGCTTTAAGGGGACCTTTTATGCACACAGGAACCCTCAAAGATATTGCATTACTAGTGATTATCAAGAAGTTGGCGTATACGTTTTGGTAGCTTCTTCTTCATATTTTCAGTTATATTGTCACAAGTATGGAGCCGAATTAGTTCATGTGAATGCTGAATCGGAAAGTTTGTTTCTGAAAGACAAAATGACACGACTCGGAGGTATATTATAATAATAATAACAATGAAACAATTAAAATAGAAAGTACTAATTTATCAATTTGTTTGTGTTGGCCTTAATGCTATCTATCTATACGTTTTTCAATCTTATTATCCAGTTATGTCCTTATTTATCTAATGTATACTATTACACAGTTTAACATAGGGACCAAATATCCCATTGTTAATGTTCCAGAAAATCACCTGTAACTGTTGGCATATTTGTCTCTGAAATACCTACTTATTTTGTTCTTAAAGGGGGTACATCAGGATTTTTCTAGAAACATCTTAAATTATAAAATTGTTCCAGTTTATGATGAAACACTTATATCAATCAAAATTAGATGTTAGAACCGTTTTGTTAATGTCTAAACAGTTTAACTTTTAAAACAGCATATAGCTAGGACGGAATCGGACGTAAAATGCTGAAATTAACCCTGGTGCGTCACCTTGGATAGCACGTATTACTGTGCAGAATGAATTTCTTTGCAAATAAGGGATAATTTTTAGGCTCCTTCATTATGTTTTGGCCATGTAGAATAGAAAATATTAATATTTGTCAATTTTAAGTCAGACACCCAGATCCCTATTAAAAGCCTGATGTACTATTAATAATGATGAATTCATATTGCTGTAATTAAACTATTAAACACCATAAAATAAATTACAGACTTTGGTTATTGGAACGGTCTTACCGATGAGAAGATTGAGGGAGTATGGCGATGGTCTGGTAATGACAAGTATGTCATATTCTTCGACTGGGCACGAGGTGAACCTAACGATAGTGGTGATGACGAAGACTGTGTGGCATTTCGCTTACACGTGAATTACACGTGGGAAGATCGTAGTTGTAACGGTTCAGTTATATTTAAACCAGTTTGTGAATTGTACATATTGTAAATAAACAATACATATGAAAATGCTAAATCAATTAAGGTATATCTCTGACTGTAGGCATACAGTCAAGCAATCATTTTTGTTGAGAGTTCTATCCTAGTTCTAAATTACCGTATATTGTATGTTTATAAATATGATAATTATGATAATTTACTGATTTTTACGAAATAAAATATTAGCAAACTGTGATCAAAGTAAGTATACCAACGTGTAATTATGAGTTATATGATCAGTGAATGATTTTGCATCCATTTTCTTTGCCTTAAATGATATTTATCAATATGTCATATATGGTAATTTAGAACTATGATATCAAAGTTCTCAAAATGGCGACTTCCATATGCATTTGGGACCAACCGTTAAATGGTTATATCTTCTTTATTTATCATCCTATATTCATAATATGTTACAAGTGTTCCAGAAATCTCATTAATAAAACTTGTTTGACTGTATGCTATGGAAAGCCATAGTTAAGCCTACATTCCCCTTAAATTCAGCTAGTGTATTATGATTCATTCCATGTACGTTGGAAAATGACCACCTAAGAAACTGGTCCCCGTTTTATATAACACTTCTTCAAACTATTTTAATCTTTCGCAAATAGGACTGAACAGTGTAGCCAATATTCATCAGAGAGACAGTTGTACCAGGGTTAAAGAATAAGCGTTTGAGAACTACGGTAATTGCATATCATCAATGACATTTGTGTTAAGTATTTAATTTTCTGCCTAAATCTAGAAAGTTGGACAATAGGAATAATAAAACCGATATTTAAAAATAAAGGGAACCCATGCTTACCAGAGAATTACCGTCCATTGTCACTTTTAAGTTGTTTTGGAAAATTATTTACTAGCATTTTGAATAGTAGATTAAATGCCTACGCAGAAAAATCATATCTCATAAAATCAACCCAAGCTGGGTTTAGAAAAAAACATTCAACAATTGATAATCTGTTTATTCTTAAAAGTAGTATAGATCTTGTTCGCGCTCATAAAAAGAAACTGTTCTGTTGTTTTTTCAATTCTAAACAAGCGTTTGATACTGTCGGGAGAATAGGTCTCTGGCAAAAACTGCAACATGAGAATATTAATGGAAAATGTTTTAACGTTATATACAATATGTAGGATGGTAACTCCCCCTTTTTTTACATGTTTTTACATGTTTAAATGGCGTTCGCCAAGGCGAAAATGTGTCGCCGTTCTTGTTTAGCATTTTCCTTAATGATTTAGAGCAATATCTAAATGACAGAAATGTTACTGGTGTAAATAAAGAAACAGTAATTGATGATGTACATATTTATCTTAAATTGTTTATTCCAATGTATGCAGATGACACTGTTATATTTAGTGACAATGAATTAGATCTCCAGAATGCACTTAATCATTTCAAAGTATACTGCGACAAGTGGAAGCTTTCTATAAATGTAAGTTAAACAAAATATATAATATTTAGTAAGGGTATAACCCATCACGAAATAAAATATTTAAAATCGCAAAGATGTAGTAGAGATAGTCAATGAATATAAATACCTAGGAATCTTTTTCGCTAAAAGTGGATCGTTTAATCATACAAAGAAATATCTAGCAGAACAGGCTAACAAAGCTCCTTTCTCATTATTAAGAAAAATAAAAACAGTATCACCACCATACGAAATACAACTTGAATCAAACCGAGACTGCAATATTTCGTATGTGTCGTTTTCGGCCGTTTCCAAAGGTCCATAGTCCATACCCTTTTTTTTTTTACCTTTTTGACAAAACAATAAAATATATGGTAGTGAAATATGGGGTTTTGGAAATATTGATGTCCTAGAAATAATTCAGCTCAAATTCTATAAATACATTTTTAATCTGAAAAAAAATCTACTCCCTCTTATATGATATATGGAGAGACTGGCACAACACCTTTATATGTAGATGTTAAAAACAAAGTTGGAGCATTCTGGTCAAAGCTTATAGATAATATAAATGGTAATGACAGAAATAAATTATCATCCAGCATTTATTTATTAATGTATAATGTTTACAACTCAAACAAGGTCAAATCGGGGTGGATGGACAATATTAAAAATATATTATGTACTCCGGAATTTGGTACAGCCAGTCTTTTACCAATTCTAAATGGTGAATTAAAGCTTCATATCAGCAACGTAAAGATACCTTTATCCAAAGCTGGCTATCTGATATAGAAAGAACGTCAAATACTAACATATATAAACTGTTTAAAACAGAATTTAAACAAAGTAACTATATACAATTACTACCCACTTACTTAAAAAACTAATGGCATTTCGAACCAGAAATCACCAGTTACCCATTGAAACTGAAAGATGGAGAGGTATACCTAGGAGATGAGTTTCACTATCTTTTAGTACGCCCTCAATTCAATGACCAAAGAAAAAAGTACATTAAACCATTCTATTATAACCGCCCAAATATCTTAAAATTTACAGCATTAATATCGCAAGAAATTTATTCTGAAATGAGAACACTAAGTTTATTTGTGGACAAAATTATTAAAATATTAACGGTTCAATAGCAAAATACATAATAAAACATAACATTGAAAGTCTGTGCTTTTTTTCTTAACCACTAAAATTTAAACACGTTTGTGTTTAATTGTTATTTGTTTTAAACCATTCAAATTAAACAATATAAAGTAATGTACATGACCAAGCGCAGTACTACTTTTCGTTTCGGTAATACGGCGTTCCATTGGTCGACAATTGACAATATTAACGAAATCACAATTCACAACATGCTCTACATTTCGTTTCGGTAGGGCTGCAGAATCCATTCCAAGCTTTTGTTGCCGTTAAACTGTAAATGTACTATTTGCTTTGTATTGTTGTTGTTTATTGTTTTTTCTTCTCTGTTTGTTTTTCCTTTGCGTAAGAGTGTACGTGCTTGAGCGCGAGTGTGCTTGTGCGTGCCTGTGTATGCGTGTTTTGTATGTTTATCCTGGTTGGAGCATAGTTGTTTGTACTTGTTTAATGTTTAAAAACATGTGCATATACACTTGGTAGAACAAATGAAATAAATTGTTAAATAACAGTAATTTTCCTTATAATATGCATGATAGACAAGCGACCATAGGTGCCAGGTTTCTATCAAGAAAAGCTCTGTAAAATAGTTTGACCAAAGACCTAAGCTATCCGAAAAACTTCTTGAGAAGTTCTGAAAAGCCTCCTCCAAAAAGTCGAAACTTTTGTCAACAAACTATATTACATACAAGGTATGACAGCTGCCATTTTAGCCGGGGCGGAAGTGCGTAATAATGTATTGGTTCCCGAGTCTACAACGTAACACTGATTTGTGTAGGTACCATTATTCAATTCTATTTTAGTCTGATTCCCTGAAATGACAGTTGCGAATGCAGATGTGACGGTAAACAGTCTATGAATTACGGGGAAATTACTCACTTCCGCCCCGGCTACATACCTTATATGTTTGTTGACAAAATGTTCGACTTTTTGGAGGAGGCTTTTCAGAACTTCTCAAGTAGTTTTTCGGATAGCTTGTGTCTTTGGTCAAACTATTTTTTCAGAGCTGTTCTTGGTAGCAGCCTGGCACCTATGCAAGCGACATGGATATTTTTAAACGCCCGCAAATCCAGTCAAAGGATACACAACCATTGTTAAATAGAAAAATAAATAAACTCGCCTTTCAAGGCGGAATATAGGTAATCCTTATAAAATCCGTTATTTGTATGAATAATAAAAAAATCAATCCAGTAAAATAAAACAACTCACAAAATTTCACACGTGTGTTTAAATCCACCATTATGATAAATAAAGTAATAGTCCGAAGAAACATGATGAATCTTTTCAAATTAGATACCACGAAAAGCGCGCTGCACGGGATTTGCGGACGCTATGTTCCGCTCACTGGTCGATAAATCTATATAACTATTATTTACTTTTAACGAGTACTGAATAATTTCGGCATAATTAATATTATTTTACAATCTGAAAATTATAATATGTATTAGTTCATACATAACATATATATTAATTAATTACTTTAACATGTTAGATTAGTATATATAGACAGGAATATTATTAGTTATTAGGATTCTTGACAGGGGACATGGGCTCACACTCCCTGCCTGGAAATTATATTCACCCGAGCCGTTAGGCGAGGGGTAATATACTTTCCAGGCAGGGAATGTGAGCCCATGTGCCCTGTCAAGAATCATGATAACGAATTTATCATACTTCAAAGTTGTAACCATTTATTTAAGAAGAAAACCAGCCAAAAACACGATTTCATTTTTAGTGCGCCAATTTCCCCGTAACGTGCCTCTAACTAGACGTTGTTTATTTTGTAACGGCTCGGGTGAATATAATTTCCAATCAGGGAATGTGAGCCCATGTCCCCTGTCAAGAATCCTAATAACTAATAATGTCAACCACCACCTATACCATTGTTTTCAAATATATTAGTATTAGTATTATCGTTATTATTATTATTATTATTACATTATTATTATTATTATTATTATATTACATTATTAGTATTATTATTAATATTATTATTAATACCTGCAATTTTTAAGTAGTGTACTTATACATTGAATAGACATCTACACACTTCATTGCTAGATAGTTTGTACATATATATAGTCGTTTCCTGATGTATACACGTTTTTGTTTTTTCCAATGTGATGATTTGTCGCCATTCATTCATATGTAAATGTATTTTGTAACATGTTGCTTATGCTGTTCATATATATGAACCTAAGTGAAATAAAGAAGTTGAAGTTGAAGAATAGTAGCAATTCATTCTTAATTGGTTTAAACACTATTTATTTCGTAATGTTCACATAGATTTTATGCAAAAATTATAGTAAGAATCTTTTGAAAACAAGCATCAAGAATTGCAGACAATCCATAGTCGCCCACCGGCCCAGACAAACATTTTCCAGACATTTTCTATGATGGAGGTCAAAGATAAAGGTCAAGGTCACAATGACCTTATTTTGGTACGCGACACACGGCTATCCCAAAATGTATTCACATACCAAGTTTGGTGTCTCTAAGTGTTATAGTATTGAAAATACGGTCCGGACAAGCATTTTCTATGACAGAGGTCACAGGTCAAGGTCACAATGACCTTATTTTGGTACACGACACATCGCTATCCCAAGATGTATTCACATACCAAGTTTGGTATTTCTAAGTGTTATAGTATTGAAAATACGGACCGGACAAGCATTTTCTATGACAGAGGTCACAGGTCAAGGTCACAATGACCTTATTTTGGTACGCGACACATCGCTATCCCAAGATGTATTCACATACTAAGTGTTATACTATTGTCAATAAACACAATTTCTTCATGGTAACACACCAATTAAGGACCTAATCTCTTTGTGTTTCGACAACAATAAAGACAGTGCGCCCACTGTAACACATATTTCTTGTTGGGTCCTCTGAACGTGGACGCAGTGTCAACTTACTGTAACATACCAACAGAGGACTTCTTACTATTCTAAGGTCATCTATTAACAATAATAATTATTGCTAGAGGTGCGCAGTATTGCCGGTATACCGGTTAACACACTAATTAAGGACATAATCTCATGGTGGTCCCACAGCAAAAAACACAGTGCATCCACTGTAACACATATTTCTTGTTGGGTCCTCTGACAGTAAACACAGTTTCAACTTCTCTGTATAACACCAACTGAGGACCTTACTAGTTTAAGGTCCTCTATTAACAATAACCACAATCTCTTCATGGTAACACACCAATTAAGGACCTAATCTCTTTGTATTTTCACAACAATAAACACAATGCACCCACTGTAAAACATATTTCTTGTTGGGTCCTCTGACAGTAAACACAGTGTCAACTTCACTGTAACACACCAACTGAGGACCTTACTATTCTAAGGTCCTCTATTAACAATAAACACAATTTCTTCATGGTAACAAACCAATTAAGGACCTAATCTCTTTGTATTCTCACAACAATAAACACAATGCGCCCACTGTAACACATATTTCTTGTTGGGTTCTCTGACAGTGAACACAGTGTCAACTTCACTGTAACACACCAACTGAGGACCTTACTATTCTAAGTCCTCTATTAACAATAAACACAATCTCTTCATGGTAACACACCAATAAAGGACCTAATCTCTTTGAATTCTCACAACAATAAGCACAATGCGCCCACTGTAACACATATTTCTAGTTGGGTCCTCTGACAGTAAACACAGTGTCAACTTCACTGTAACACACCAACTGAGGACCTTACTATTCTAAGGTCCTCTATTAACAATAAACACAATTTCTTCATGGTAACAAACCAATTAAGGACCTAATCTCTTTGAATTCTCACAACAATAAACACAATGCGCCCACTGTAACACATATTTCTTGTTGGGTTCTCTGACAGTGAACACAGTGTCAACTTCACAGTAACACACCAACTGAGGACCTTACTATTCTAAGTCCTCTATTAACAATAAACACAATCTCTTCATGGTAACACACCAATAAAGGACCTAATCTCTTTGAATTCTCACAACAATAAGCACAATGCGCCCACTGTAACACATATTTCTAGTTGGGTCCTCTGACAGTAAACACAGTGTCAACTTCACTGTAACACACCAACTGAGGACCTTACTATTCTAAGGTCCTCTATTAACAATAAACACAATTTCTTCATGGTAACACACCAGTTAATGACCTAATCTCTTTGTATTCTCACAACAATAAACACAATGCGCCCACTGTAACACATATTTCTTGTTGGGTCCTCTGACAGTAAACATAGTGTCAACTTTCCCGTAACACACCAACTGAGGATCTCTTACTATTCTAAGGTACTCTATTAACAATAAACACAATCTCTTCATGGTAACATACCAATTAAGGACCTAATATCTTGGTATTCTGACAACAATAAACACAGTGCACCCACTGTAACATATGTCTTGTTGGGTCCCCTGAACGTAGACCCAGTGTCAACCTCACTGGCTCTTCCTCCATGTACATCGAGATAAAATATGGAGAATGGACCTAGGACATTCTTACCCTGAACTCCAGAGTTGCTGCAAATTCTATTGTAGACACTCCATTTACGCTGGAGCCACGTTTATTGTTTTTCTGCCACTGCTCTTAGTGATGTGAGCGCGATGGCACCTGAAACAATGCAGGGGTCATGATGAAGACCTTTGAGGAGCATGAACAAAACATTACAAAATGAATATGAATGGGGGGTCCTACCCCTCTGCATGTGACGGTGTGTTTGCAGTGGTTGTATTCTACCCCGGCAACCACACGGGGATCCTCTATTAACAATAAACACAATTTCTTCTCGGTAACACACCAATTAAGGACCTAATATCTTGTTGTTCCGACAACAATAAACACTGTGCGCCCATTGTAACACATATTTCTTGTTTGGTCCCCTGACAGTAAACACAGTGTCAACTTCACTGTAACACACCAACAGAGGACCTGTTACTATTCTAAGACCCTTTTTTAACAATAACACAATTTCTTCATGGTGACCACCAATTAAGGACATAATCTCTTGGTTTTCAGACAGCAATAAACACAGTGCGCCCACTATAACACATATTTCTTGTTGGGTCCTTTGACAGTAAAGACAGTGTCAACTTCAATGTAACACACCAACCGAGGACCTCTTACTATGCTAAGGTCCTCTATTAACAGTAAACACAATTTCTTCATGGTAACACACCAATTAAGGACCTAATCTCTGTGTTCCGACAACAATAAAGACAGTGCGCCCACTGTAACACATATTTCTTGTTGGGACCTCTGAACGTAGACGCAGTGTCAACTTACTGTAACACACCAACAGTGGACTTCTTACTATTCTGAGGTCATATATTAACAACAAACACAATTGCTAGAGGTGCGCAGTATTGCTGGTATACCGGTTAACACACCAATTAAGGACATAATCTCATGGTGGTAACACATATTTCTTGTTGGGTCCTCTGACATTAAACACAGTGTCAACTTCACTTTAACACACCAACAGAGGACCTTACTAATCTAAGGACCTCTATTAACAATAAACACAATTTCTTCATTGTAACACACCAATTAAGGACCTAATCTCTTTGTATTCTCACAACAATGAACACAATGCGCCCACTGTAACACATATTTCTTGTTGGGCCCTCTGACAGTAAACACAGTGTCAACTTCACTGTAACACACCCACTGAGGACCTTACTATTCTAAGGTCCTCTATTAACAATAAACACAATCTCTTCATGGTAACACACCAATTAAGGACCTAATCTCTTGGTATTCTGACAACAATAAACACAGTGCACCCACTGTAACATATTTCTTGTTGGGTTCTCTGAACGTAGACCCAGTGTCAACTTCAAAGAAACACACCAACAGAGGACTTCTTACTACTCTAAGGTCCTCTATTAACAATAAACACAATTGCTAGAGGTGAGCAGTATTGCCGGTATACCGGTTAACACCGGTATTTAGCTTGGATGGTATGCACAACAGTATGTTTGGGTCCCTACCAGTACTTTGGCTCTTTCTGTGACCGAGAAATAAACGGAAATTACCGAAGAAAAAATATGTTTTATTTCTCTATTCTAATTCACGTTTGTTTGCAGCATGCGTCATTGTAAATATAACACATTTAATAAAACAATAAGTTTATGATTCTCATGGCTACTTATGAAAATAATTGAGTAGTCCTATGTTATCCTGCAATATTTGAATACATGTTTTTACAGATACATGTACAATGCTTACACGGTATACAGGCTTTCAACTGGTCCTATTTTTTCCTACTTTTCCCTACTTTTTTGCATTTCTCATACTTTTCCCTATTTTTTGTTCAAAATCCTCCTACTATTCCTACTTTTTACATCTTGGATAAAAAATATATTTAAAAAGCCATGTATTAATGAAAGATATTCAAAGTATATTGTAGATTGATGGTGCCATTATCACTAAACAGGATGCATAAAGACTGGATTCAGCTTGAAGAGACTGTATAGACCGGGCTGGTGTCTGCCTGCATTGTCTCAGCCACATGAATCACAGCCTATCATTTACATTTGCGAGTAGTCTTAAACTGAAAAGCGCAAAAACATGTGTTAAAATCTCCTACTTTTCAGTAAAAAAAGATCCTATTTTTTCCTACTTCTTTCCTACTTTTTTGTAAATTTTCCTTCTATTTTTTTCCTACTATTTCATGGAAGGCCAGTTGTAAGCCTGGGTATACCGTGGTACATAACACGGTATTTGATAAAAAAAATTGCGGTAATTTATTTTTCGCGGTACCCAACTATACTTAGGGCTTTCCATATAATTGTCCCGTTTACTTTTGCTTGAGCTTTCAAAACTAATGGTGTTAAATTCACGAATCGCACTAAATCCAGATGGCCTCTAGTCCCTTTAAGTTGAATATCTCATGACGGTGTTTCAGGTTGTTTTTACTTTTTTTGGATGACAAAAATATTTTTCTCTTTCATGTTGTCTACATGAAGTACAGTGATCCTCTAAAAATGTACAGGGTGCAGAACACGGGACTTCACTTTCGAGCAATTCATTTGAAGCAGTTTTAACACCACAACTGTAGAAAATATAAGAGCGACATTGGCAAAATAAATGACACATTGTCTGATGTAAAGTTTAAGAAAACGTGCTTCATGGTGCCATTTACTACCAGTATTTAAAAGCTCCCTAACGCCAAGTGAATTACATTATTCCCATTGCTATATAGAACCAACGATATTGTCTTGTGAGAATGATATTAATGATAAAAAAGTATTAGAGAGACAACTATGGCCCGTGTATTTTCAGACATTGGAATAGTCATTTTCTATTAAGACACATTGGATGTGAGAGCACTATCTATGACATCCAATCAAAATTAACTTTGGCTAGGACCACTACATGTCGTGCCAGTCATTTTGGTAAAGGTTCCAAATCAATATCACTTACGGTTTTTCAAAAATAGTCGCCACAAAATCGCATTTTAAAATCTATTTTTTAGCCGTGGCGGCCATCTTGAATTTCCGGCCGACCTGAAATTTTGCTAGGATCAATTAGATATCAGGAGCAACATTCCTGTGATGTTCATAGTCATATTTCACGACGAATCAAAACGATTTTCGACAAGGCCCAACATTATGTCATCCTGATCATTTTGGAAAATCTCTCAAATCAATATCACTTATAATTTTCCAGAAGTAGGCGCTACAAATTTTTATTTTAACAAAAAGTCAATGACCTTGAAGCTCCTACTGATAGGTTTTGATAGCTAGATCAACATTCCTGTGACGTTTCATGAAAATCTGTCTAGTAGTTTCAGAGGAGAAGTCGTTACAAATTTTTACTATATAACTCTATCTATGCAAAGAAAGATAGCCGCTGACAACTAATGTTGAATCAAAATAATTTTCAACAAGGATGGTACCAACATCATGCCATGCTGATCATTTTAGAAAAAGTCCTATTTCAATATCACTTATAGTTTTCAAGATGTAGTCACTACAAACTTGTTTTTTAAAAATCTATTTTTAGCTGTGGTGGCCATCTTGAATTTCTGGCCGACCTGAATTTTTGCTAGGATCAACTAGACATCAAGAGCAACATTCCTGTGAAGTTTCATGAAAATCCGTAAAGTAGTTTCAGACAAGTAGTCACCACAAATTTTTCCTATATAACTATGTAAAGTCAGGGTGGCCGCCATGGCTAAAAATAGAATTCAAAAAAAAAAAACACGTTTGTAGCGACTATTTCTTTATAACTATAAGTGATATTTATATGGGACTTTTTCTAAAGTGATCAGCATAACACGATTTTGATCCTTGTTGAAAATTATTTTGACTTGACGTTTAACATGGCCGCCAGCAGCCATCTTTGTTTACAGAGAGTTATGTAGTAAAAACTTGTAGCAACTACTCCTCTGAAACTACCTGATGGATTTTCATGAAATATAGTAGTCGCACCGTCGTCAGTGACTCCGTCCGTCCGTCCGTCCGTACAATCGTATACGGTCAATAACTCGGATTTTCAAATAACTTGGCACAAGAGCTCGCCAAAACAAGACGACGTGTCGCGCGCAAGATCCAGGTATATGGCGTCAATGTCACTTCGGGGGCATTTGTCACTTAACAGTGACATTAATTTTCTTGTTTATATAAAAAATAATGGTTGTTAAAGAGAAATATTAAAACAAATGTTATTTATGTTTTTATCAATAAAGGTATTTTTGATTTTTGGTCGTTCAAGAAATATGTTTTAAGTCTTCTTTTTTTTTTATATACCGGTAGATGTATTTTTTTTTAAACTTGTTTTAGTTTAATATTTATTATTATTATATCAACATGGATTTCCCTTTAAATTAAGCAGTACACAAAATTAATTATTTTGAAATAACTTCTATTTCAGTTTGGTAAAAATGTTGTTGACTAAATTGGCATGATCCATGATAATAAAATATATTAATAATACCAGGTGATTTTGTTTATTAATATCATGATATTTAGTCAGTTGGTAGTATGTTGGCTTTGTTTGATAATTTAGTTAATTATTGGCACTGTGAGAGCTTTAGGCTTGATTAGCAATTCAGTTTATTTGAGAGAAAAAAAAACACTGATCAACATGTTGCAACACAACGATACATTCACTGTTAGTTTATTTAGTACATTTTAATTTTAAGTTGCAAGCCATTATAGCAATATACTGGTAATTTTTCGAACAGACATGTGTTTAAATGTCACAACTCAATTTTAAATTCAATATATGATTTAAACAACTATGAGACTATTAACTAAACCAACAGACTGGCAGTGTATGTATTTATTCATAAAGCGAGGTAATTAAAGTCGTAAATTCTCTACTTCCTTCTCCAGGAAGTACAGAAAGTTACGTCTCAGAGGATGATCTTGATTTAAAATTACTTCAAATATCTGTAATACCATACACTGGTACACAGATATCTAAAAAGTTAATTTTGGTATGGTGCTTTAGGTCATTTGCAAATCAATGCTTTATATGACGGTCGATTTTCTGTGGTGGGGGTAAAACAAATCGACAGTCTACAACCTTCTAGTTGAAACAAGGTGACAAAACCAACTGACTTTCTTTCTGTACGACCGTTCTAAGACAGGACATGCGGTATGTCGTGGCGTTGTCTATCTATTTGTCTGCCAAGTTTTGCGATGTCCGCTCTCTAACTCAAACAAATATTATCCAATCATTATGAAACTTGGAATATATGTTATCTGCACAATATCTCGAAAACCAGACCAATCGTCCCGGTAATAATGGAGTTGTGGCCCTTTAATAATTGAAAATTGACAATTTTGATAATGTATGCTCAATAACTTGAATATTTGTTTTTCAATCTTGATGACATTCGGTCAAGTTTGAAAAACAGTCCAATCGCCGTGGTAACAACGGAGTTCGTATTATGTCGCAGCACTTACAATCATTTATAACAGTTACAAACAAGAGCAAACATCAGTTCGTGGGTAATTATGTTTCCCCTCAGTATGGGGGTTGGGGGGACCTCTCCATATCTCTTGAACCGCTTCAGGGATTTGGAAATAACTTTGCACACATGTTCACCATTTCGCGACGACGTGCAGAGCGCAACTTACAGCCACGTCCGTTCAAGGTCAATGTCACACTTAGAGGTCGAAGGTCATAGGCACTATATTACGTATCCGCCCATATCTCTTGAATTGAATTGAATGTTGTTTAACGGCTCATCAACACAGTATAGGTTATTTAGAGCCGCCCCAGAGAGAGGAGGGGGAAGGATACATAGGAATCCGGGAACGGTGCCCTACTCTTATTATCAAATAGATGCCTATGGTTCTTTAACGTGCTCGGAGGATAGACCGAAACACTCATATCTCTTGAACCGCTTGAGGGATTTGAAATAACTTGTATGGGAAGCCATAACCGTCAAAATGTGGATATTTACAAACCATTCAATGACAGGCCATTTAATTCAGCATGAAGTCATTTGATGACGAACATATTGATTCGATGCGACGTGTAAACTCGGTTCGTTCGTTACACAGTGAATTGCTACGGTTCGAAGTGAAATGATACGATGTAAAATTTCAAACCATACGACGCAAAGTCATTTGATGACGTACATATTGATTCGATGCGACGTGTAAACTCGGTTCATTCGTTGCAAAGTGAATTGATATGGTTCAAAGTGAAATGATACGGTATAAACTCGGTTTATTCGTTACAAAGTGAATTGATACGGTTCGAAGTGAAATGATATGGTGTAAAATTTCAAACCATACGACGCAAAGTCAGTTGATGACATACATATTGATTCGATGCGATGTAAACGCAATCTGTTCGACAGAAACGGATTTCATTACGTGCAAAGTGAAACGGTGCGACATCTGGCGGCGATATTTGCCACATCACTTGCATGGTTATTTCCCCTACATAATATATGATAAATCAAAGTACTAAAAGTACTGAGAATGCAAAGTTTTCAAAGACTGTATGGATATTTGCACGATCAAATTTCCATAAATTTTACATAGTTTTAGCCAACTTGGCGATCTTTGGCGACCTACCAAAATCTTAGAGGGTCAATCCATTCCAAATATATTGTGATCAATTGTCAGTAAACTGTTTCAAATCTAGACTAGAATATTTTTTTATGAAATTGCTGATGGATAGACAGATTTGTGTTTTATGACCAAACTGTCACTCAAGATGACCTCCATGTCTAAAATTGTCATTTACAGAGTGGCGTGTATTAAGTAGTCTTCCGGGAACAAGATGCACAAGAGGGCCTGTATCACTCTACTGGCTTGAATAGTCTAAGGCCTACCGAAAACATTTTTTTTTTAATCAAAGGCTATAACTCTGATGTGTTTAGTCTGATGCAACTGGTTTTGAACTAGTCCAAGTTCAGTGGCGTAACCTAGAAAACGTCTTCTGATGCAGGGACAAAAAACTTAACAAGAGGCACTACCCGTTGATTCAACTTCCCTATATCTGTCCCACACATTGTAAAGGAACTTTACTGTAGTATTTACTAAAAAAATAAAATACAAATTTATTGGTGGAAAGAAGAATTGAAATTGACTATAAGTAAATACACGGGTAAAAGTGACCATAATTTTGATAAATAAACAACAACAAGAAGAAACGGAACAGAACCTAACTGGACGAAGTAGGTTAAAATGCTGTAGCCATGTGCTGTTTCAAACGGTGTCCGGTCGGGGCCAGATACAATGTTGCATTGTCGTGGCCAACAATGCGACACCCGACAATGCGACATCGCGACTTTGCGATATGACAATGCGACACACATGATTCGCATTTTTATGTTTGTTTTTTCGCAGTCAGGTTTTAAACATTGGTAGCAAATGTGTGAGTACTTCATGAAATTAGCCATTAACTACCGGCGTTTAAAACTGTTAACCTATACGATATAAAAAGGCAAATCAATTATAATATTTATAATTTCTGCTGCAAATTAGCACCAACAATAACGCGACTTGTGAGTCTGATAATGATAAACAAGAGGCCCTGTGGACGCTCTATTGGCTCAAGATAAAGTTTATGTATAAGGGTCCATAAGTCTTTCAAAAATCATTCAACCGGAACATGGTGATGATATAGGCAACTAGGCTTGGTACTGATCATCCCTGTAAAGTTTCATTGAAATCCAGCCAGAGGTTCAGGAGAACTAGTCTAGACAAAGTTAGTGTATTAAAACCTTTAAGAGCTCATAACTATGCCAAAATTCATTCAACCAGAACATGACAGGTGCAATTAGGCTTAGTACTGATCATCCCCGCCAAGATTCGCTGAAATCTGGCAAAGAGTTCAGAAGAGAGTAATCTGGACAAAGTTTGTGTATTAAAACGTTTAAAGGGCCATAACTCTGCCAAAAATCATTCAACCGAAATATGGCGATGATATGCACAACTAGGCTTGATACTGATCATCCTTGTCAAGTTTCGTCTATATCCAGCAAGGGGTTCAGGTGAACTAGCCCGGAAAATAATTGTGTATCAAAATCCTTTAAAGGGCCACAACTCTGCCAAATATCTGTAAACCGGAACGCGACGATGACATGCACAACTAGGCTTGGTGCTGATCATCCCTGCAAAGTTTCATTGAAATCTGGCGAGGGGTTCCGGAGAAGTAGATCAGACAAAGTATGTGTATTAAAACCTTTAAAGGGCCATAACTCCGCCAAAAATCATTCAACCGGAACATGGCGATGATTTGCACAACTAGACATAGAATTGATCATCCCTAAAATGTTTCTTTTAATCCGGCCAGTGGTTCAGGAAAACTAGTCGGAACAAAGTTTGTCTATTTAAACCTTTAAAGGACTATAACTTCGCCAAAATCATTCAACTGGAACATGGTGACTATGTACAACTAGGCTTGGTACTGATCATCCCTGCAAAGTTTCAATTAAATACGGCCAAATGAAGCCCTTTCGTCTGAATGAGGCCAAGATATAGCATATTTCAGAAAATCAAGGGCCATAACTCTGATGTAAATGGTCCAATCTTGATGGTTGTCGAACTCGTACGAGCTCTTTTATTGATATTAACAATCTGGTACAGTTTCGTAAAGATCGGGTGAAAGATAAAGCCCTATCGTCTTAACGAGGCAAAATATAGGATTTTTAAAAGATCAAATAATAAATGAAGGTGCTAGAGAGTTCACAAGGCTTAATTTGGCATTTTTCAGCAAAACAAGGGCCGTAACTCCGGTGAAATTATTCAGATCGGGCTGGTTTTCGAATTTGTCCGAGCTTCCATTGATATAAAGACACTGGCAAAGTTTCGTAAAGATCCGATTAATATTGAAGGCCCTAGAGTGTTCACAAGGCAGGATAGTATTTTTCAGAAAAACAAGGGCCATAACTCTGGTGTTACTGATCCGATTTGGCTGGTTTTCAAACTTGTCCGAGCTTTCATTGATATTAACAATCTATATGAAGTTTGATAAAGATCAACTAATAATAAATGAAGGTGCGAGAGTGTTCACAAGGCTTAATATGGCATTTTCAGCAAAACAAGGGCCATAACTTCGGTTAAATTATTCCAATCTGGCTGGTTTTCGAATTTTTCTGATCTTTCATTGACATAAAAGCACTGGCAAAGTTTCGTAAAGATCCGATTAATATTGAAGGCCCTAGAGTGTTCACAAGGCAGAAAATAGCATTTTCCTGAAAAAACAAGGGCCATAACTCCGGTGTTACTGATCTGATTTGGCTGGTTTTCGAACTTGTCCAAGCTTTTATTGATATTAACAATCTTTGCAAGTTTGGTAAAGATCAAATAATAAATGAAGGTGCTCGAGTGTTCACAAGGCGTAACATGGCATTTTTCAGCAAAACAAGGGCCTTAACTCCGCTGAAATTAATCCGATCAGGCTGGTTTTCGAACTTGTCCGAGCTTTCATTGATATAAAGACACTGGCAAAGTTTCGTAAAGATCCGATTAATATTGAAGGCCCTAGAGCGTTCACAAGGCAAAAGTTAACGGACAATTGACGGACATCTCGTCATCCTACAAGCTCTGCTGGCCGAAGCTAAAAAAGTGTGAGAGATAAAACTACAATCAAGTATATTTTCAGTCTGTGGAATTATATACAGCTATTTAATGACTTTCCGGTCAAGTTATTACTATTTGCTTGAGGTATATGGAAGGATCATGTGTGAATAGTTAACATGCTCCTTCGATTCACCGAGGGCATTGACCGGGATGTCATTAAATGACTGTTTTATTACATGATTTATAACAAGCCGGTCATATAGTCAAAAATCGAGTGACTGGTAATTTATGTGTCTACTTTGTTTTATACTCGGTCAACATTGAATAATAATGCCGCTGCCCAAATGTAAGTCAACTGTTCTGAGCTAGGCATGCTTGGGAAGTATGCTGTATATAAAATTGCACAATATGAAACAAATAAATATGATCTCCGATGAAAGTTTGGTTTCAGTCGCCGTCATTGATTCGATTAGAATTCTGTAGGTTTTTGCAAGTCGTATTAGTCTCTCGATGTGAACACGTTTACTTGCTATTCTACGGTCTCTGATTAAAGTTTCTCCCGTCATTCTGTTCTTTTTCTTAAAGAATGTTGGTATATTAATAGAAACATTACGTGTAGCAAAACGATCTTGCACATTGAATCTTTTGTCAGCCGTTTGTAATGCTGTCGTTTGCATCACAACTGTGTAATAATGAACTACGTTCAGTAATCTGTCGGTCACTCGCACTGCCTCCAAATATAGGCCGCCGAAACAAAGGATACTAGTCCTCTTGGTGTAGCACCCATTAAAACATTTTAGTGTTTCTGTTTTTGTATGTTGAGAATTATTTTTGTTGCGATTTAGGATTGCTTGTTTTTTTTATAGGACATTCCGTACCATCAACAATTACTCGAGTAGATGGATAACGTTTTTAAATCCGGATGGAGAAAAGTACCCGACCAGTTCTTGAGATGGTCAAATGATTATTTCTTTCCACAGTCTTGACATAAAATTAATCCAGGTTATTCAAACATTCAAAACACTGTTTCAGAAACATCAAAGATTTTTGCGAGTTCAAAATTAGTTCTATGTCTGCGTAATTTAATCAGAAACATGAACAAGAGCTGTCGGATTCGATTTTTCGGAGAATAATACATTTATAGCTAGTATATACCATCAGAAAACAAGGCTACAACAATGTGGGGTGGGGTTGGGAGCACAACATAACTATGTGTAATAAGTGACCAAAACAACACAGAAATATGTAAAAAAAAAAAAAAAAAAAAAAAAAATCGAGTTTTGAGTGGGGTGCGGGCTGGGGGTGGGAGAGAGGCGGGGGTGGATGGTAGGGGGAGTGGGAGTGGTGAGGGAAACATATATGTGTAAGAAGCTATGTAATAATTCACCAAAACAACACAAAAATATGAAGAAAAAAAATAATTAAAAAATCGAGTTTGAGTGGGGATGGGATAGAGGCGTGGGGTGGGGGGAGGGCAACATGTGTAAGAATTGTCTAAAACAACAAAGAAATATGTAAAAAAAAAAAATCAAGTGGGGCGGGGGTGGTGGGGGTGGTGGGGGGAGAGGGGCAACATATATATGTAAGAATTGACAAAAGCAACACACAAATATGTAAAAAAAAAAATCAAGTGGGGGTGGGGTGGGGGAGCGGGTGGGAGAGGCGGGAGTGAGTTGGGGCGGGGGGGGGGAGGGTGCAACATATATGTGTAAGAATTGACTAAAACAACAAAGAAATCTGTAAAAAAAAAAAAATCTAGTGTGGTGGGGTGGGGGGGGTGAGAAGCGGGGGTAGGTGGGGTGGGGGGTGCGGTGAGGGGGCAACATATATGTGTAAGAATTGACAAAAGCAACACAGCAATATGTAAAAAAAAAAGTTTGAAGTGGGGGTGGGGTGTGGGGGTGGGGTGTGGGGGAGAGCGGGGGGACAGGCGGAAGTGGGTTTGGGGCGGGGGGAGGGGGGAGGGGGCAACATATATGTGTAAGAATTGACTAAAACAACAAAGAAATATGTAAACAAAAAATGCGTTTCAAGTGTGGGAGTTGGGTGGTGGGAGGGGGTCAACATAGCTATATGTGTAAGAAGTGACCATAAGTTTCGAGTGTGGGGGGTGAGGGGGTGAGGGGGTGAGGGGGTGAGAGGCGAGGTGGGGGGGCGGGGAAGGTTGCAACATATATGTGTAAGAATTGACTAAAACAACAAAGAAATCTGTAAAAAAATAAAAAATAAAAAATAAATTCTAGTGTGGTGGGGATGGGGGGTGTGAGAGGCGGGGGTAGGTGGGGTGGGGACGGTGAGAAGGCAACATATATATGTAAGAATTGACAAAAGCAACACAGAAATATGTAAAAAGAAAATGTTTCAAGTGGGTGTGGGGTGTGGGGGAGAGCGGGGGAGAGGCGGGAGTGGGTTGGGGGCGGGGGGAGGGGGCAACATATATGTGTAAGAATTGACTAAAACAAGAAAGAAATATGTAAAAAAAAAAAAGTTTCAAGTGGGGGGGGGGGGGGGGGGGGTGAGGGGGTGAGAGGCGAGGTGGTGGGGGGAAGGTTGCAACATATATGTGTAAGAAATGACTAAAACAACACAGAAATATGTAAAAAAACAAACAACAAAATTAGATTTTCAAGTGGGGGTTGGGTGAGGGGGAGCGGGGATGAGAGGCGGGAGTCGGTTGGGTGGGGGGGAGGGGGCAACATATATGTGTAAGTATTGACTAAAACAACAAAGAAATATGTAAAAAAAAAAAAAAAAAAAAAAATCCAAGTGTGGGGCGGGGTGGGAGGTGGGGGGAGCAACATATATGTGTAAGAATTGACAAAAGCAACAAAGAAATATGTAAAAAAAATATATAATAGTTTCAAGTGGGCGTGGGGTGGGGTGTGCGGGGTGTGTGGAGCGGGGGTGATTTCATGTTTGGGGCGGGGTGGGTGTGGGGGTGGGGGTGTTGGGGTGGAGGCGGTTAGTGCGTTGGGGGTTTTGGTGGGGGGGCAACATATGTGTGTAAGAATTGACTAAAACAACAAAGAAATATGAAGAAAAAAAAAATC
Source organism: Cyrtodaria siliqua (assembly GCA_037043455.1). Classification (NCBI taxonomy): domain Eukaryota; kingdom Metazoa; phylum Mollusca; class Bivalvia; order Adapedonta; family Hiatellidae; genus Cyrtodaria; species Cyrtodaria siliqua. The sequence goes on from JAWPHD010013248.1 coordinate 25,510, forward strand.
AAAAATAAAATTCAAGTGTGTGGTAGGTGGGGTGATGGGGTGAGAGGTTGTGGGGGGGGGGTGGTGGGGGGTGAGGGGGTGTGCAAATATATGTGTAAGAATTGACTAAAACAACACAGAAATATTTTTAAAAAAAAAATAAAAAATAAAAAGGGTGATGGGTTGAGAGGGCAACATATATGTGTAAGGAATTGACAAAAGCAACACAGAAAATATGTACAAAAAAAAAAAAAAGTTTCAAGTCTGGGGCGGGTTGGGGGGTGGGGGGTGATGGGGTGAGAGGCGGGGGTGGGGTGGGGTGTGGGCGGGGAGGGGTTGCAACATATATGTGTAAGAATTGACTAAAACAACACAGAAATATGTAAAAAAAAAAAAAAAAAGTTTTAGGGCAGTGGGGGCGGGGGTAGAGGGTGGGGGAGGGAGCCCATGCCCCAATATGGCTGAAGTAATAAGATGCATAATGCTATAAACAAATCCCAAACCAAAATTATAGATATGTACATGCTTACTTACAAACCTAGATCTGCCTTTATTGCACATGTTATGGGCCACATAATTTGGATTTCATGGGAGCCCAGAATTTGCAGAAGACAAAAATTACTTATCCAACCGTTTTACAATATACTATAAGTAAAACCAATTCCAAAATTTAGTTCAGCTAGGACAAAAAAATGTAAGAGATATAGACCTGTAAACACAGCTTACACGCAAAATTTGATGTGAAACAGACATATTTTAAGGGCTATCACAATTTGGGTTCCATGGGAGCCCAGGGGTTGCAGGAACCAAAATTACTTAAGCAGCCTTTACGATAATGCTATAAGGAAGCTAATGGCCAATTTTGGTTGTGCTAGGGTAAGAATTGTAAGAGATATAGGACTTGTAAACACAGCTTACACGCAAAATGTGATGTGAAATGGGGGCACATTTTATGGGCTATCATAATTTGGGTTCGATGGGAGCCCATGGGTTACAAGAACCAAAATTGCTTATGCAGCCCTTAAGATAATGCTACAAGGAACCCTCATGAACACATTTGGTTGTGGTAGGTTAAGAAATGTAAGAGATATAGTCTTGTAAACACAGCTTACACGCAAACCTTGATGTGGGACGCCGACGCCGACGACAACCCCGGGGGTGATTACATAAGCTCTCTTATTCTTCGAATAGTCGAGCTAAAAATTGATCCGAAACGTCTATGCTTACAACATTGTGGTATACATAGTTATAGTTCAAGCAATAAGCTGCTGGGCCTAAAATGTGTAGAACAAAGTAAAAATATTTTCAAGTCCTGTGTAGAAATGAATCCCAGCGCTATCCTTTCTAAAATTTTCAATTGAATACATCCTTCGACTCATTGCCTTCGACTAGCGAGTCTGAGTAGGTACAGACACATACACCTTTTCAACAAGCGTTACTGTATCCTCGGATTACTCTAAATTTATACTGCTTTGTAGATTATCACTTACAAACATCGAGACATCCTGGTTACTTGCAACAGGACAATCAGTGCTAGTCTGCTCGAACAGAATTCGTCTTCTTTTTATTGAACGCTCATCATGCGCCGTAGGTCACTGTCTGATTTTGGCGTGTCTTTGTTCCAACTAAAACGATTTGGTATCGCTGTCTTCTTTAATGTTCTTCGTTCAACTTCTGTACCTGAAAATGTTGATGAAATTTAGGTTAATTGTGGGCTTCCAAGATATTAGTGAAGTACGTCTCTGTTTCCCACAACTCTACTGAGTTTGGGGAGGCATACCCCACCCACCCCATCCCCATGTATTGGTAAACTACTGAAGCATAGGTGAAAAAAAGATGTACTTAGACAAGTAATAATGCATTTACATGTACACATATCTGTTAAAGAGGCACTACCTACATCTACGCGATTTTTAATGTAAAATATTAAATACTCAATATTACTGAATTTAAATGTATACAAAGCTATTTTATGAGTATTCTAAGAAGAAACATGGTTCGTATTCCAGTTCTGTAAATTATTAATTATGATCAAAACAATATCTTGAATAAAATGCTGCCCAGCTTTTATTCCTGCCGTAGAACTACGAGTTTTTACGATTTTCTCGGACATGCGCAATGCGATTCAGTTGAACGAAAACAAACTATTTAGTTAACGAATCGATCGACGAGGCAGTTCGATTGTAAACGAATAAGATCGGAAAATCTCCGCAATCGGCTTGTCTAAAACAATTACGAATACAATTTCAAAAATCCGATCTTTTCAATCCTGTTTTCCCCCAGCAAAACGCATATTACATGGGGTGAAATTATTGCCATTTACTTTTTTTATAGTCCTCTTTATAATTAAGTAAAGTTTATATCAATTGGTGGACAAAAAGATATACGGTAGAGCCTCTTTAAAGGGACAAAATCATTTCAATCTTGATTTTTTAAAAACTAGCGGCATCCCGTTAGTTTTACTACATAAATTGCATTTGTTCAATCATTAATGTTAATTATAAGAATTGTATTAAGCCATTTGTTTTTGCATATTATTAGTTTTTGATATTATTGCACCAATAATATATTAAAACTTATAGTATAATAAGGCGAAATAGTGAATACTTAAAATTTGATTTATTTAAATCTAAACAGGGTAAAAGTAAAAATGATACTGGATATATATACTTCAAGATTGCCGTGTATCCCTTTAAGTATGCATGTCCATATATTCTTCAAAGCCAATGGAGGTACAAAAAAAAAATCAATTCTAACAAACAGATCTAGTACAGTTTGTCAACATTTAATATAACACGCAGCTAATTTTTGCTGTTAATATCTGAACTGCTCTACACTACGAATACACGTGTACTGTACAGTCGATCTACTTTCGGTTTCTCCACACGGAAGTATGTGTAACACACAAAAGCGATGACAAGGCGTAGGCTGAATTTAGTATTTGAAAATACATAAATATGGTCTGTAAATTCAATTCGAATCAGATTTAAACAAATTAATTCTTGTCCAGAGCATAAACTGAAAACTATTGAAATATATTTGAATAACCCTCGGCTAGGGTTTATTAAAAGTTTGCCAAAAGGGTGATACACTCGGACTCATAGGGGTCCGGCTCATGTGCTTTGTCGCTAAATACCAGTTGAAATCAAACAAAAGTGTCCTACATGAGTTGGGAAGGCATCTGACAAACGACAAAAACGCCATTTCGAGTCGATTTCAGTGCAAACTCCAGTAACACACCAGTAGAACTAAAACCTTGATAAAGAAATTCAAATAGTGTGATTTTAGTAGGTCGGCCATTATGCTTTAAAAAAACAGCTGAGACCACGTATCTATGAGTTTGATTTTTCCGACGGCAACACCCGTAATCGGACAAAAAACGCATGTTCAAATGTACCGCTGTACACATTTCAGTACTACAGCAGTAAAAACTGCGATAAACAATCTCAAGTGGGGTGTATTAGTAGGCTTGCCATCATGCTTTTAATATCCAGTGAGTATGCATGTCTATGATGTTGATCTGCCCGTCGGCAACACTCGTTATCCGACGACCAGACGTCTTTTTTACTACTTTCGAACTTTCAATCATACAACGGTAGAACCAAAATGGTTATCAACGGTCTCAAGTTGCGTGATTTTAGTAGCACTACCAAAAGGCTTTATGGTTGATCTGCACGCCGGCAACACCCGAAACCCGACAAAAACGCCATTTCGAGTCGATTTCAGTGCAAACTTCAGTTCAGGAACAGAGCAGTAGAACTAAAACGTATGGAAGGGAATAGCCGCCATAAGTCTATGTTGCGTTATTGCTTATTGCATATATGTATATGGCATCTTGATATCATCTCTAATGTTATTTTCTCAATGCTTCGTATTACATTTCATTTTCTTAATTTGTTATTTGTATTTCCACAAAATCCCATGTATGTATATGTTGCATACTTTTTAATTATTTGTGACAAATGCAAAAATGCAACATTGTAACTTGCAACCGCTAAGTCTTAACGGGTTAATTGTTTTTCTCTTTGGTGTATATTTCTTGTTTCTTTGTGACAATTTCAACAATACAATATTGCAACTTTCTAATCGGCGTTCTTCGCGAAATGAGTTGTTTTCTTATTGTATTTCTACCCTATCATTATAAATCGGTATGTTTTTCGACCGTAGCGCCACTTAACGTCTTAATTGTATTAACTCACCATTATGACGTTCAGTGTCGCTGCGAAATTACTAACTGCTCCCTGCAGAAATTCGAGACGTTGCGAATGGCAGATTCTACAGATAAGTTCGAGAGGACGACAGCGAATAGTTCTGTTACCGAACGGTAACTAAACCATATTTCTTTATTTGGCTAATAGTTGATCTTGTATATTTGGCTAATCGTTGAACTTGTATTTTTGTTTTATACACTGGAGTATGAAAGTTGACGAATTTTAGGATAAATTTCGGAATTTTATCTATCATATTATATCAAAGGGAAGTCAGTCCGAGCATAGGGGTCCGGCTCATAAAAAAGACGTCTGGTCGTCGGATAACGTGTTGCCGGCGGGACGATCAACATCATAGATATGCAGTCTCACTGGATTTTAAAAGTCTGATGGCCATCCTACTAATAACACCCCACTTGAGATTGTTTATCGCAGTTTTTGTTCTACTTTCTGCTGCTGTCATAGAACGGACGAGGTATTTCAGTATCAGGTAATGATAACCTTCACCTTGCACTTATTGACCCCAAAATGTATAGGTTCACCCCTTCTCCATCGCCTGTCTATCCGTGACGTTTAATGTATATGGCTAGCAGTCTTGAGCTATAAAGCGGACAATGTGTTTAATTATCAGGTCATTGTAACCTTAACCTTAAACCCATTGACCCCATACTGTATAAAGGACATCCTCTCACCATGGACAGTATACCAGTGACGTTGCATGCATATGGCTACACAAACTGATTATAGAGCGGACAAGTTCACTATCAGGTAACCCTTTGAGTAGTAGATACCGAGGGTACCAGCATAGTTTCCTCCCTCGCGACAAGCAATCAGCCGTTATCAGTTGTCTCCAGTTACCCTTAGCACAACGATGCAAACGCCAAACCCTACCAGACCCTCGCAACTATACAAACTGCTTGATTGCCCTTCGCTTAGGAAGAACTTTACCAAAAAACCCAGTATCTATTAATTTTTGCAAATAACTAAAACATTTACAATTCATTAAGCAAAGTCAGACGGAATCGGACTGTAGTCTTCATCATCGCTCTGCATATCATTTTTTACCATGAAGTATTTTACTTGTATGCTAATGTATCTTGTCCATTATCTAGTATGTATCTTTTATCATCATAAGCTGATAAACTTTTTTTATTTTTATTTATTACATATCTGCTTATGTTATGCTTTTGCGATCTAATAACTTTCATCTCATGGTGGGCTTCTGTTGCTTTAAACAAAGTCTCTTTGTAATCATCGTGTGCTATTTGTTTTTTAACGACACACTTTTTAACACCCTTGCATTTTTTTGTACTAACCTCATTATCTAATGTATAAGAATATAGTTTACTTCGTAGACCAACAAATTCAACAATAGGTATACCACATGTTTCATCTTTCATCTTGCCAATAATCTTTTTATTATCATTAAAATGAAACTTACTTTTTTGGATCATAATCACAATTATCAAAAAGTTCTTTATCCTTGTAAAAGTCTGCATACACATCTTTTGTTTTTATTTCATAACACAAGGAATCGGTATCAATAAAAAATAACTTGGCTTTTTCATCATATTTATTTTTGATATAGTTGTAATGGATATCATACATTAAATATTTTGACAAGTCTAAAATACACATGCCAACATAACAAGGACGATTTAAAACTAATCGTTCTTTTATTCTGTTTTTGGCAAATAAATTTTCATTAAACATTTTACAAGAAATGAATGAAAGTCTTGCTGCATATTTTAAGAGAACCTCCTCGTCTGAGTTAATTTTAACATTAATTCTTTTTCTCAAATTTTCCATAGTTTTACCAAAAACTGAATTGTTCATCAGTTTGAAGAAATCCGTTTCAAAAGCATTTTTACCAGCTGTTCTCTTGGCAGTAATAAAGTCTATGTATGTTTTCAACCACTCTGATTCGTCAAACTGTAGTATTCTCCTTGAATGCTACTTTCCCTGTCCGATCTTTTTATATTTTTTTTGTCAGGTAACTTAACTTCTTTAAAACGTTCAAAACTGTTCATGTAATCATAAGGATAAACACCTTTTCTTTTTATTAATTCTAGCTTATCATCAAAGTATTCTTGCGAGGTGTATTGAAACGAGGGGATGCTTTTTACTAAATTATCAAGCGATTGAGACATAAACTGAAAACTGTCAATAAACACTAAACTTTTTCCTAACATAAAAGCCATGTACTTTTCCATGTTATTCGGTATGACATTTATTGTTTGTTTAAACTTTCCGATGTGTTGCATTATAAAGTGAGAATCATAACCTCTCAAATTATGAAACACAACAGGTATTTGTTTAGTCAACCTGAAATTAATATTACATATATCGTGAGCGCTTCCCCCATACTTTCCAGTTATATGACAATGGTCCCTGATTTTTTGATGGAGTTTTCGCATGCCACTGTACGACCCGCGTCACCTTTTTTTAGAGTTGTTACAAAACCATTACCACAAATATGACATGATTTAGATTTTTAGAATCTAGCTTCTTCTTCCGACAACATCACCATATCTTTCTTAAAATGTGTATTCATAGTTTTTTTGCACCACTTTTCTTCTTCTATCATCTTTTCTAAAAACTTGAAAACAACATTTGGTCCTCTATACGTTACAACTGTTTTTGAATATTGATCATCATAAGAACAAACAACCTTATACCTATAACTGCAAGCAGTATGCTTTTGATATGCTTCTGTATAAGATTATTTAGGATAATTCGGTGCTGAAGAATTATTTTCAGTTATCGCTTCAAAATCAGCATATATAACAAACGGAACCATTAGTTACCTGTCATAGTTTTCAAACTGAACTTTTTCATTCTTGTTTGGCATTTCTACTGCTTGTTTTCCGTTAAGTGAAAGACAAATAGGTTTGGGTTTTTCCAGAACTCTTTCTAATGTAAAGCACTGCAGGCATCTTTACAAAACATTTTTTATTTGAATGTAATGTTTGATTAAACATCAAACTGTTAAAGTTTTTTATCCACACATAATGATTTTTTTTCTTTTTCGGTGATCAAAAACATATCAAACGTTTCCTCTGCTTTATTTTTTGATATGTACAAAGTGTATATTTGATTATCTTCATATCCAAATATGTTAAAACAAATGTTGTTTTGTTTTTCTATTTTTGGGATTTGCTTGATAATAACAGGAAATCTCCAATATGCTTTTTATAATTTGATATTCTTTGGGGATTTCTTCCAACAGGAAATATACAAGCCATCTAAAGCACTCGTTATCTTCATTTTTTATATGTATTAGTCCTTTTTTAGCATTAGCAAGTTTCTTTCGGTAAATTAAATGAGAACTACCACGTAAAGGCATATACTTTACTCGATTTATGTAGTGCGCATCAGCTGTTGTAATTCTCCAACCACTTCCTTCAGAAATCCATTTTTTAATTTTCTCCAGAATTTCAAAAGATGCTTTAGTCAGCGCATCATCAATTTGAGTTTTGTTTGTAATTAATAATGCCCTGGAAGCAAAATAAGCTGTTTTATAAGTGGTTATTTTACCTTTCTTTATCATGTGAAACGTTTAAAGTAACATTCATTTTAAGACCGTTTGTTTGCTCTAATTCCTTTTCAAGTGACATCTATAACAAGTGATTTTGTTAAATGAAGTTGCTTAATTGGGCTTTCGTTCTATGCGATAATAACTTGAAAACTTTGCTATATTGTTTTGGTGATTTTTCAATTTCCAAAACTTCGCTTTATTCTTTTGGTGGTGATTTTACAATTTTCACAGTTTCTCTAACCATTTTTTTTCAATTTTAAAGTGTATAGTTTCACTAGCTGCTCGAATTCGCTCATGTTACCTCTCTATGTAAAAATCCAGAGCATTCGCTTCACCTGCTGTTGTATTATATTTTTCTATAAGTAAAACCTTATTTCGTTCATGAAACCCGTCGTTAGTTATTAATATTGAAATTTCTCGTCTAGTCGGATCGGTTTTTCGCATTTTTGAGCCTCTCCTTGAGTGTACTCATGCTGAGGTTGATTATCTGTGTGTCTAGACCTCTTATCTTGGAAATCATTTTCTTATGTATCTCTTCAGCCCTTTTAATATATTTATCATAATCAGCACTCCTGTCAGTAATACCTGGTATTTCAGTTGGTATTGGCAAATCATACTTATCAAGTATGTCTTTATTCATACCAACATTCAAGTCAGTATCATACACCGGTTTGGGTTCCTTAGGCCTCGCAGCAGGTTCTTCTTCTTCCCATTATTTTTCTATTTCTTTCGGTATTTCTTCCTCGGGATCAATTGAAGGACGTTTCTTTTTGACTACTTCATGTAATCCTTCCATAAGTTCGACAGGTTTTGATCTAAGCACTCTTTCTGAAGCACTTCTTAATTTTGTCTAGATTGTATTGACTGCTTTAGTTCCTCCATGAGATCAGTCGGCGATGCTTGGTCTTTAGGATCTACGGTTTGCATTTTTGGCGGTGGCAGCGTTGGCGGTGCTATGGCTCCACGCTCAGGCGGGGCAACTATTGTGGGCGTATTGCCTCTGGAAGAATAGCCAACTGTTGGCGTATTTCTGGAAGGGTAATCAAATGTTCAGCTAGCCGCCTTGTTTGCTCTGTTCGCTAGTTACAGGTTTAAGTGCTTTTGTGAATAAATCACGGCTAGCTCCTTTTTCTAGTCTTTTTCGGATAACTTTATTCTCATATTCTTTAACAAGCTCACTCGCTTTTCGCTTTTTACCTGCTAATTCTTTCCATTTTAACAAAGACAGGTATAATATGAGGCTAGATTAAATAAGATAAGTTAAAATAAGTTAAAATAAGTAAAGACAAGTTAAGACAAGTATTATCTAAGTATTATTATAATGCACAAATTCCAAACTATGATATGAAAACAGAAAACGGTAATTTTAAACTGTTGTGGAACTTCATGCCAGACTGTTGTTTTAGAATGCTTATATTCGGTAATTCAGGTTCTGGCAAAACAAACACATTAGTTCACATGCTATTAAAACCTTTAGTTTACTATGACACGATTTTCTTGTTTGCTAAAACTTGGAGCAGTCCAAGTATCAGGTCTTATCACAAAAACTTGAAAAGATACCAAAAAATAATAAAATCCCAGTTGAAGACATATTAGAATGTTCAAATGATGAAGTTATCCCTGTGAATGATGTGGATTCAGATAATCAGAAGATAGTCATTTTTGATGATTATGTTTGTGAACGCAATCAAAACGATATTATTAATATTTCATTCAGGGAAGACACAAAAATTGTTGTGTAATTTATTTAACTCAATCGTATTACAAAACTCCCAAAGACATTCGGTTGAATTGCTTTCATTACATCTTCTTCGCAACTCCAAGTATAAATGAAATAAACATGCTTTCTAGAGAACAAGATGTCAGTAAAGATCAGTATAAAAAAGCAACTGATAAACAGTACGGCTTTCTGTATCTTGATCGCCCAAGAAAGTTGGTCAATAGAAACTTCACCGGGAAATTTAATCTAATCATGTTATATATATGGGGCTTTTTAACGATCTTGGCGAGGAAGTTACTACCGGCAGTTTCAATATTACAAATGTTGGTATTGTGCTGTCTGAGTATGTAAAACAAACACTTCTGGTTAATTATCTTCACAAGGGTAAAAACCATGAAAATGTTTTAAAATGGATAATAATAAAATTACCAATGTAGGCAATCCAGAAAAATCAGATGATGCAGCACCAAAGCAGTTTACTTTGAGAAGAGTAGCAAAGATCATACGTGATTATAATATTAAACAAATTCCAGACATGATGAAAAATTTGACAACAGGTATTGATGATAAACTAAGCCAAATACAAACAAAGTTACAAGCAAACCGTGGGAAAATGATTGAAATTCAAAACGAAAATAAAACTTTTGAGTGATGCTTTAAAAGAGCTAGAAAGGAAAGAAGATGGATTTGAAGATAGTAAAAACTACAAAAAATTAAGTGAACAAATAAGATCTGGTGTTCAGAATATTAATACACGGATTGGAGAAATCAATAAACAAATGGTTGATAACAATGAACTTGAAGCTGCTATTGCTGATGCTTCCAAACAAATGAAAACTGCTTTTACTACCGAAATAACTCAACTTAAAAGATTAAATGCAAAGACAAACACAACGTTGACGATATCAACAAAGAGTTTGAAGATATCAAAAAGAAAATGGTTGACAAAACTGCACAGGAAAAAAGAAACACAGCTTTTGATCATGAAATAGCTTTTTTGAAACAGTTTAATCAAAAGTCTGGTAGTCGGCACACATCAATTCTTGGTATAATTGATGAGTTGAAAGTAAAAGTAGAATATTTAAGAAGGATTCTAATTCTTGAAGCTACAATAGACGGAATAAGTATTAGGAAAGATGACAATTGTTATGAGGCGTTTATTGTTGTAACCTGTAGTCCATTTGTAAAAAGTAGAGAATATGCTACAGAATTTCTCGATGGTGTACGTTTCATCGGCATGACAATTGTAAACCCGGGCGCTATATAGTTGAAGCAGACCTTTCATATACGGTTGCAGGTACAGACATAGATGTAGAATTGTTTGATTTGTTTTAAAAGAAATCGAACAGATGCTCAACCGGAAATAGAAAATGGTAAACGAATACTAAAATGAACATTTGAAGCATATCTATCGAAATCTCATATTTGGACCATCTCTCCAGAAATATAAGGTAGCGTTACTCATGTTTTCAATTTTGAAAAATAAAGTTTTAAACTGTATTACAAAGGCGATTAATTTTAGCAAAACAATATCCATCCTATATTATATGGAACACAAAATTGTATTATAATCAGAAAAAGCTTCAATAATTAACAGCTCAAATACACCGAGTAATTTTAAAACTGTATTTGATAGACCATCAATATTAGGCAAGAACAAACAGTATGGCATTGGACTCGATAAGATTAATTCTATGATTACTCATGGTATAATATTAGTGAAGATTTTAATAACAAAGTGATAAGGTATCACAATGGAACAGATTGGAAAAGTATCATTTTTATAAATGGAAATTACAGTTATGGTGATATCGATAATTACATAAAAGAAACATTGACTGTAAACGATGATCCAAACGATGACTCACCTGTCCCAATAAAAATTGAGTATGATTTATCAAGTTTTAAATGTTTATTTACCATTCATAATAACTTTATGCTTGATTTGAGAGAAACAAACTTTCACACCTTAATCGGCTTTGACAAAGATGCAGTTATTAGAGAAACTAAATTTGGAACTGTAACACCAAACATAACAAATTCTATCGATACATTGTATATCCACTGTGATTTGATAAGTAATTCTATTGTTGATGGATCATATTAAGATGTTATTTATGAAATAAGTACAGCTGATCTTACGAGATCGTATCCATTTAAGGATGAACCGAAGTAAACAAAACTATCATTAACAGTATTAATATTTGCATTACGGATTTCTCTGGTAAAATTATTAATCTTAATGTTGTCCACACATCATTTCGATTTGTTTTAAAAGAATATTAATGTAATATAAGTAATATGGCACGTTTAAAAAGAGTTTACGACACTAGCACGGGAACATATACTCAAGTTGATCGATTAACTGGAGCTGGTATGTTTGACATTTTTTCAAAAGTTGGATCAAAAATATTCAGCTAGTCTGTGAAAACAGCAGGTAAAAAGGCATTAGAAACGGCTGGAAAACAAATCATAGAGAGTGGTTCTAAAAAACGTGGAGATGAAGTAGGAAAAATGGCTGCTGATAAGTTAGTTTCAGTTGTGAAACCTAAACCAAAAGGTGAGATAATTTTAAAAGAACTTACAAAGGCTGATAACAAAAAGAAGTTGTAGCTGAAACTGAAGAAGACGTAAATGCAAACATTAACAGATTACTATCCGGAAGAGGAACCAAAAATATTCATGCGAGAATTAAACGATTGATTAAATAAAAATAATCTAATTACTAGTATACATAGATATTTCGAAGTGATAATTATAATACTACGAGGGTCATTCAATAAGTTCTATCACTAATGCGTTTTAACAATTATGTGCTCTTTGTGAGTGTTGATGTTTGGTACCAAATGAAAGAGAGTTTCAATACCATGCCATTGATGGTAAAAGGAATGTATCTTTTGTGTGACGAAAGTTATGGAACATTTAATATACATCACTTATACATACTGACTCATTTCGTCCTGATTTTCTTTCAGGTATGTTAATTGTTACTTTTTTAAATGCCTGTTTCTCTTTAAGTACTTGTCGAAGACCTTTGAAATTTCTCAAACATTACCAGTTATATCTGTGCATTACAAGATTCAGAATTTAAGCATGGTAGATGAAAAGGCATTGTCTTAGAAATAAACATTTCAAGCTAACATGTAAAATTAATTTAATGATAAATGGACATTAAATGGATTGCAGTCTTCTTAAATAACGTATTTGGATGATCAATAGTTCACTAAACATTGTGCAAAATTCTACAATAATGTGTTGAATATGAAATTTAAACACTGAAGGATTAGGATTTGTAAACAAATATGAAAACATATTAATACTATGAAAATAATTACAACATTTAAAAGATATTATAACATTTCCAAAATGAAGAAAATCAGTGTTATTTCCGCTAAAATTAAGGGATATGCATTCACTCATATCTGGTTTACAGCAAGACCTTTCCGAATTATCGACAATCATTTTCATGGATTATAGGCGAATAATAACAGATGGCGTACAAGAAAATTTAAAAGCATAGAATTATCCAAATATTTTTTACAACGTTTTCTAACAAGGACATTTTCAGAGATGCCAGTATCCAAAAGGTGTGGTAGGGGAGGTAATTCAGGGGTATAAATAACCGGAAATTTTCCATCTTTGTTGTGGAATTTAAGAGAGTGAACCCAGTTATCTCACTTTATCTCAGTGTAATATCCAATTCAAAGGATATATTCCTAGTGACAGAACTTTTTGAAGCACCCTCGTAGATATGAACATGTACCTATTCAGTTAGATACTCTTATAACACAACCAGAAAATGCTACCAGGCAAATGAAAAGTGGTTATCAGTTTACACTAACTGATAGAAGTTAGATTGGTATAATGCATATTTTGAAATCAGTTTTCAAGTAAACCAACTTGCTGATGGAGCTGCTTTCGTATACGCCGACAGAATTGCTTTAATTAACGATGCAGCTTTACTGATTGATCAACTGCAAGTAAAGCAAAATGGAAAAATAGTTTACGGCGGAAATAATCTTCACAGATTTGTTAATGTCAAAAGCTTGCTTGAAATTTTTGACGATTATGCAAAGACAACCGGAACAAACGAATACTTTTATTTAGATAATACGAGTGTTGCAGAATCTCGAGATGATCAAGCTGGTTATAACCTAGGATTTACTGCTCGTCATGCTTTAATCATAACTAATCAAAAAGTTGACTCTATAATTCCATTAAACAAATATTCCTTCTTTGAAGGTTTGGAAACAAACATGCTTCCTCCTGGTCAGATTCAAATCTGCTTGCAACTGACAAATAATAGTGTGCTAATTTTCAAATCAAGTGGTGATGATAGTCGAGTAGTTATTAATAAATTAGTTCTGTGGATACCTAAAATGATATTTAACTAGATGGTTTAGCTGATGTTATGTCAAATCATGACATCAACAAGATGGACTTACCTTCGTGAAATGATACAAGAAAGCGGAAGTTCTCAAATAACTGAATCCGTATTTAGAACAACGACTGGAGTCAAAAGTCCAAACCATGTTTTTGTTTATCTGCAAAGGTCAGACAAGAGTTCATCTCAAACACAAAATCCTCATCTTTTAAACTAAATGCTGATATTTACAATCAGCTAGATTTGAAGTTGGAAATGGAGTTTATTATTCAGAAACCGAATATAGTTATGCTAATATCATAAGAATATTCAGATATGTTATTAATTATTCTTACAAAAAAAATGATAAAAACACTGGAACTGAACTCGATTTGAGTAATTGTAAAAATCTCTTCGAACGATATATTTCGATTTAAGTTACACAGGTAATGAAGTCAGTGTTGATCCACAACAACTAAGTCTGAGATATAAACTAAACAACGTTCCTACCTCTAGATATAAAATTTATTCTTTAGTCTTATACAAGGAAAATGTTGTTATTGATGCTGTTGGAAATGGATTGGTGATAGTTTAATCTAACTTATAATATACATGACTTAAGTAAATTATTCAGTCAATTTATCAGATGGCCAGAAACAGAGTTAAGTGAGGGATTATGAGAACAAAAGTGAATTAACACTCAGGTTAAAAAAAAAACTATTAACTGGGAATTTTCCTTTGCTGCTTACAGCTACTAAGATTAACAATATTAACAAAGCTAAATCTGATGGACGGTGATTATACATAAATATATCAAAATCACAAATGAAATCTCAGTCTGAAAATGGGGGCTTTTAGGCGCATCAGCTGGACTGTTAATTAAAACAATATTACCAACAGTTGCTAGATTCGCTCCGAAAGTATTAGCACCACTAGCAACAGGAGCACTAAGTGGTTTAGCAAGTACTGGAATTGGCAAACTATTTGGAAATGAAATGGTAACTATTCCTAGTAACAAAAAACAAGCACTTCTTGGATCAAATAAATTAACACTTGCACAAAGAAACAAGATAATAAAGTCAAAAGGTTGCTGCCCTATTAAACTGACAAGGCGACAACAACAAGACGGGAGATTTCTCGGACTGCTTGCATCGCTGGGAATTCCATGGATTGGATCTCATATTAGTGGTTTAACTGGAAAAGGTTTACAAGTAGGTAAAAAAGGAAATGGCTTGAGAGTTGATCGTGGAAAAGGTTTATCAGGCAGGAGGTTGCCCGCTAAAGCTTCGCAAGGCAAAGGTTTACAAGTAGACTCACAAATTAGACCATACAGAAGTATCCCATTTGTAAAAAAAAAAAAAAAAATTAAAAATGAACCTATCCCTAACCTAGATATAATCAAATGGTTGAAGCAGCTAGGTATACAGACATTACAAAAACCTGGTATTATATATCTTGATGATCATACTGGACCTGGTACACACTGGAATTGTCACTGTGATAATTATTACTTCGATCATCCGTTTGGTCTGAGCCCATTAAAAGAAGTTTAAGCGTACATACCTAATATAAAAAAACACTATTCAGTATCAAGATAAAACAAGTGTGTTGTGTGGATATTTCTGTTTGTATTTTGTCAAAAAGTTGCAAGAAGGAAATAGTATGTATGATATTCTTTATAAAATAGTAAAACCATACAAACAAATAGAAATGAAAACATTATAGAATCATATTTTGTAAACAAAGTTTAGGCTAAACAAAGTTTAGTCTACTCATATTATATATGAGTTATTGTATAAAAGAAAAAAATGTTACTGAAAATATTAATCCTCAGTACATATTGGCAAAGAATGGTAGAAGAATGTTAAAAGCAACTTGTGCATCTTGTAGTATTACTAGAACACAGTTTGTTAAAAGTACACAAGATGGAAATATTGATATTCATAAAGCTCTCTAGGCTATTGTTTTTTTTGTATTATATTTACACGAGCATATTTGTGTTTTACTTATATTGCCTATTGATGCTGCCTTGTTGGTTGGACTTTAGATCATGGCGGTGATTTCTTTATTTATACTGTCCTGTTTTAATGGGATGACAGTAGGGTAAGTGTGAGGTTTGGTGCACCCTAGAACCGGTTTAACCCCCCAGTGGCCTACTTTGCCACTGGCCTTTTCGTTTGTCTGTTTGCGTGTTTGTTTTTGTGTTTTGTGGTTGACTGTCGTCCTTGAATGCTGCTTTCCCTGTCCGATATGTTTAGCCTTCTTCCTCTGTTACCTAAATAGGGGTTAAAAATTCCTGGTTATAAATATTGAAATCCACTTGATATACCGGAGAACCGGTAAATGAATTAGATGCTGTTGGTAAAGATCATGATTATTGTTATGATGAAAATCCTAGTAATAATTCTATGTGTGATAAAAACATGCTTGCTGGTTTGAAATCTAGTAAGTCTAAAACTATTGGAGAAAAGATTGCTAAGAATTTGATAGTAAAACCAGTTATTAGTACAAAATATAAACTTGGTCTTGGAGTATCAACAAACGAGAAAAGGCGTTGAAATGGACTTACAAGTTATCAGATGAACTTCATAAGCCTATAGGAAGAAAGTTCACTCAACGCCGTGTGATTGTTAATGAAATTGATAAAATATGGTCTGCTGATTTGGTTGATATGCAATCGTTTTCAAAGTATACTAATAGGTACTAAATATTTGCTGACTGTTATTGATGTATTTAGTAAATTTGCTTGGGTTATGCCTGTTCCGAATAAAACTGGTATAGAAATTACTAAAGCGTTCCAACAGATAATAAGTACAGAAAGACAGTGTAAATTGTTGTGGGTTGATCAAGGTGTGCAATTTTATAACAAGAAAAATAAAGGAATGGTGTACTTCAACTTGTATGGAAAATGAGAAGTAGTCAAATTAAGCCAAAGTTTAAAATAGGGGATAAATCAGCAAATATTAAAGAACTTTTGAAAAAGGTTATACTCCAAATTGGACTGAAGAAATATTTGTTGTTGATGAAATTCAATATACAAATCCTGTGACATACAAAATAAAAGATTTAAACAACCAAACCATTGATGGGAGCTTTTATGAATTAGAAATGATAAATGAAAAGCAAGAAATATTCAGGATTGAAAAAGTGATACGACGTGATTACAAAAAGAAACAAGCATTGATTCAATGGAAGGGTTACAATGAGGATTTCAATAGTTGGGTCCCATTTAAGGATATTAAAAATATTAAATAAGGGTTTAAAAATAATTATGTATTGTATATATATAGTATTATTATATATAATGGAAAAAGAAAAGGTAAAAAAGGTTTGCAGAAAACTTAACAATTTAAAAGATAAATATAGAAGAGAATTGATAAAAGGTAAGCAACTACAAGTGGAATATGACGTAGTTCGTGATGATTTTACGGGCACTAAAAAAGGCAAGTTAATAAACGAAGACAATTACTGGTTGAAATGGATAATTATGAACGTGAGCTGGATGGAAACAGAGAAGAGCTCTTTTGAACTGAAATGCAAAATAGCAAAGTGTAGGAAAATAAAATACTCCATGGTAAAAAATGATATGCAGAGCGATGATGAAGACTACTGTCCGGTTCCGTCTTGACTTTGCTTAATGAATTGCAAATGTTGTAGTTATTTGCAAAACAAATAGATACTGAGGGTTTTGGTAAAGTTCTTCCTAAGCGAAGGCAAGCAGTTTGTATAGTTGCGAGGGGGTCTGGCAGCAAGTATGCTATCGTCTTTTTGGCGTTTGCATCTTTGACCGTCAGCGGCTGATTGTTTGTCGCGAGGTAGGAAACTGTGCTGGTACGCTCAGTATCTATAATACTCCTTTGACCCCCAAAATGTATAGGTTCATCCACTTACCAAGGAAAAGGTAATTAAAGTTCTATGAGTGTGGGGCTAAACACCAAACAAACAAATTATGAATGATGGCTATATAGTTATCGGACAAGGCTGTGTCGACAGACAGACAGACAGGCAGGCAGGCAGACAAGCAGGCAGGCAGGCAGGCAGGCAGACAGACAGACAGACAGACGGATGGACAGACTGATTCCATTATACTTTCATTTATATTTTACATTTGTCAACTTTTTTCTTTTTACATTTGACACAAAATATTTTGTTTACATAAATAACAAACCGTGTACATTTGGGGCAGGTTATTTATTTACGTGACTTTTTTAATTTACATATGTGACACTTTTAGGTTTGAGGTTCCTAGACAAACTCTACTTTCTAAATATGAGACACACACGCAATTTTCCTGAGATGGCGGGCTGAAGTTAACATGATATTCGATATTCGACATTCGATATTCAAGCTGAATATTGAAAAACAAATAACTCGAGATTCGTTATTCAACAAAAACAATCTGAATATCGAAAACAAAAAACTCGAGATTCGTTATTCAACAAAAAAATCTGAATATCGAAAACAAAAAACTCGAGATTCGTTATTCAACAAAAATAATCTGAATATCGAAAAACAAAAAACTCGAGATTCGTTATTCAACAAAAAAATCTGAATATCGAAAAACAAAAAACTCGAGATTCGTTATTCAACAAAAAAAAATTGAATGTCGAAAAACAAAACACACGAGATTCGTTATTCAACCAAAAAAAATTGAATATCAAAAACAAAAAACTTTTTATTCAACCAAAAAAATCTGAATATCGAAAAAAAAACAACTCGAGATTCGATATTTAAAAAATAAGTTTTGAATATCAAAAAAAAAAAGCTCCAGATTTGTTATTTTGGTTGCGCATGCGCGGAAAGTGGAAGATCGCTCCCTTTAGTGATCTCATAATTTCTGTTTTTTTAGCGTGTGTAAGTGCACAAGGTTCCCTTTCCGGCAAATTTTCATTACTTTAACATAGAAACCCTACCCTTTATGATGTAATTATGTATTATTTTGCATAAATTATCTGTTTTCCTTTTTTCACCATTTGATAATCCTAAATGACCTTGACATATTCGATATCCCAACATGCCTCAGCAAAATGTAAACATCCGCCATTTTTCACTGTGAAACGGTATGTTGCACATTACTGAGATATTGTTAGCTTCAGTTTTATTACTGAATGTAGCCTTTAATCATGAAGATAACTGCCTACACCTTTTCAAGAGTGATGGGACGGCCGACCTGTCACGGTTACAGTTTAGTCAAAGCCCGACAGTCAATCTGCACACAGTTCATATCAACTCTAAGATGCACCCGGTCAAAAGCGGACGGTCCTGTTTGTCGGAAGAAGTTGGTTTTAATCTACATGTGCAGCCTTCCTTTGGCCTAGTCCTATGCTCCGGAGCCAAATCCCGGTCCCATACAGACCAGTGAAGTTCCCTTGTGGAATTTGCAACACAGCAGTTGAGTGGAGCACACCAGGAGCCTGCTGTGATTCCTGCGACATCTGGTACTACCAAGAGTGTATGGGTATGTCTGATGCAGTCTATTATGGTATGAAAAACATCAGCTGGGAATGCTTGCAGTGCGGTGTACCAAACATATCCACCGGCATCTTCGACACAACCATCCTTGAGTCATCAAACTCTTTCTCACTTCTGAGTATCTATACACTAGCCTCAGACCATGATATTAGCTTTAATTATCCCACAGCCACATCTCCACCAACCAAGCAGCAAGCTGATAAGTCCCCACCAAAACGGAGAGACCTCCCTATGCGAGTTGTCATCCTAAATTGCCAATCTGTTAAGACTTGCTGTAAACCTGCCCAGCTAAACAACCTGATTTCTTCTCTACAGGCCGACATCATTATTGGCAATGACTCATGGCTTAACCCGAATATAAAATCCACAGAGGTTTTTCAACAGGATTTCCAGTATTACCGCCGAGACAGACCAGATGGTAAAGGTGGTGGAGTGTTTTTACTAATATCAGACCAGTATGAGAGTAATGAACCAGAGGAGCTGAAGGTGACCAACAACGACGACTTTGAGCTAGTTTGGGCCAAGATCAAGGTTACGACCTATACGTCGGCTCCTTCTACAGACCACCGGTCAAGACAAATCCAGAGTACCTCGCCAAACTCCAGTCATACATAACAAGAATACCCACAAACAACGGGGCCCATTTATGGCTTGGCGGAGACTTCATTCTGGCAGATATTAACTGGGAAGACGAGAGTGTAAAGCCTTACTCCAGCCATGGAACTCAATGCAACCAGTTACTGACTCTGACAAAGGATGCATTTCTCGACCAAGTCGTAGAAGAACCGACTCGCATTACAGAAACAACTGCGAACATACTTGACCTTTTCTTCACAAACAACCAGACACTCATTAACAAGATTGAAGTAATTCCAGGGATTTCAGACCACGAAGCAGTCTACATAGAATCCAGTCTTCGTCCAATGAGAGTCAAGGTACCACCAAGGAAAGTCAACGTGTATAAAAAGGCCAACTACGATGGGATGAGGGAAGAACTTAGGGCCATAGAAGAATACTTCCTCAGCGCATCCAGTACCAAGGACATTGAACAACTTTGGACTGAGTTCAAGGAAAATATCCACACACTCATGGTGAAATACGTACCTACCAAGTTGCTGCGAGGAAAAAGACCCACAAACCTTGGATTGACAAGACGGTCAAGACCCTCATACGCAAGAGGAACAAGCTGTTTGCGAGGAAAACAACGTCCAATAATGCCAAAGACATCAGGCTGTACTTAGAGACAAAGACTAATCTTCAGAAAGCAGAGAGACAGTCATACTTGTCGGAAACACAGCAGGCCAAGACGACAGACCCAACAAACAGAAACGGTTCTGGTCCTACATCAAATCCCTGAAGAAGGACAGCAGCGGAGTAGCCCCACTGAAAGAAAATGGGAAGTTATACGCCGATGCCAAAGACAATGCTGACATACTCAACCGCTAGTCTTATCTTACAAATAGAACTCAAGCGGTGAACTTAAACGGTGTTCTCTCTGATAAGCAAATTACGACATGCGGGGTCCCGCAAGGGTCTATTCTAGGGCCTCTTTTATTTATTTTATTCATAAATGACTTGCCTATGTATGTACAGGATAATGTTTCAAACGTTGATATGTATGCAGATGATACTACAATATATGACATAAATAAATCTAAATTAGAAGTTGAAATGAATTTACAAGCTGCTTTGAATAACGTCAGTACATGGTGTCTAAACAATGGTATGGTATTAAATGCTTCAAAAACAAAAGTAATATTGATAACGACACCCCAGAAACGGACAAGATTAGTTAATCAACCTCTAAATTTGAAATATAAAGACTTAAATCTGGAAATCACAACAGGTGATAAAATTCTTGGCATATATATAAATGAAAACCTTAAATGGGATACGCATATAAAATTTCTTAGGAAGAAAATATCTAGTAATTTGTGGCTATTATCAAGAATTAAAGTATTTATTCCTGTTAATTATAGAATAATGTTTTACAAAGCCTATGTCCAACCACATCTTGACTATTGTAGTATCATTTGGGGTAGTACAAAACAATCAAATATCCAGGTTTTAGTGCGATTACAACGAAGAGCATGTCGTATCATTCTAGGTGAACAATATACCACTTTAAGCGAGGCTTTAAATATAATTAATTCTCTTAATATTGAACAGAGGGTTTCACTTCATAAAGCCAAATTTATGTACAGGGTATCGCAAAATGCAGTCCCGTCATATATTCAAAATATGTTCAATTACAATGTCAGGCGTCCAAATCATTTACGTTCTTCAAATAAATCGGATTTTTTAATACCCAAACCAAATATAGAACTTTTTAAAGGGAGTATGTCTTACTCTGGGGTAAAAGTATGGAATAACATTCCAAATGAAATAAGACAGAGCGAAAGTATTAAAAGTTTCACAGTAAATTATACTAAGTGGATAAATTCGAATCAACAGTCATAAAGCTAAAATTGTAAATATGGCCATATGTAAGTCTGTAAGTTAAACCTCTGCCGCCATATGTATGTATTATGTTGTTGTGTAACATTGTTATCATGTTGATCATGTTTATGAATAATGCTAACTTTGAATTTGTTATGCTGATTGTTATATTGCTATATAATTATGTATTTGTATGTATGTAAATATTGCTTTAGAGGGCCCCAAGGAAGATTAGCTTATACTAATTGGGTTACCCTCTGTAAATAAAGACTTTCATTTCATTTCATTCATTCATTCATAGTACCAGTCAGTATTCATCAATGAGGATATAACTGATATGCCAACACCAGCAGGGACACCATTCACTCCAATGTCAGACATAGTGGTCATCATAGAAGGGGTTGCAAAGCTCTTAAATAATATGAACCCAAGCAAAGCCTGTGGACCCGACCAAGGATCTTAAAAGAACTAGCCAATGAAATTGCACCGTTCCTGACGGTCAGATTCCAAAGAAGCCTACATCTTGGAGAGATACCAAATGACTGGAGGATAGCAAACGTCACGGCAATCTTTAAGAAAGGAGTAAAGTACAAGGCCAGCAATTACCGTCCAGTATCCCTTACAAGCCTCTGCTGCAAGATTCAGGAACACATCATAACCAGTAACCTTGATGCTCACCACATACTCACGGACTGCCAACATGGATTCCGAGCCAGGAGGAGCTGCGAAACACAGCTACTAACACTAGTTAATGAACTAGTCTCAGCCCTCAACAACAGAGTCCAACATGACTTGATCATCCTGGACGTTTCCAAGATATTTGACAGAGTCCCTCATGAACGCTTACTGAGGAAACTAGGCCACTATGGAATAAGAGGCAGCACACTGATGTGGATCAAGGCATTCCTATCGAAAAGACAGCAACAGGCCCTAGTAGATGGCGCCACTTTAGACAGTGTTCCAGTTATTAGCGGAGTACCTCAAGGCACGGTTTTAGGCCCACTGTTGTCCCTCATTTTTTATAAATGACCTTCCAGATAGCGTACGTTCAAGAGTTCGCCTCTTTGCTGACGACTGTATCTTGTACAGACCGATCAGAACAAGAAAAAATGATATATAGGGTCCTATTGAAACCACAGCGTCCGAACGCAATGGCATCGTAGGTCCGCACTGTACTGCAAACAAGGACTTGAAACTACAATGAAAGAGACAAAAAACAACAGAAAGGGTGGTGAAGACAGTGTTGACCTCCAAGATGACCTAGATCGACTCGCCGAATAGGAAAGGACATGGAGCATGGATTTCCACCCAGACAAATGCAGCACCCTCAGAGTCTCTAGATCAAGATCACCGGTAGCCTCTAACTACACACTGAAGGGTCATGTCCTAGAGAGCACGGATTCGGCAAAGTACCTCGGGGTGGAACTACAATAAGACATGAATTGGAGCCTCCATATCGACAAAACAGTCAAGAAGGCGAACAGTGCACTAGGAATCTTGAGAAGGAACCTGAGGATTTCCAACGAACAAACTAAGTCCTCGGCATACTTCTCACTCGTAAGACCCACCCTAGAGTACTGTTCTACTATTTGGAGCCCTCGCATTCAAGAGCACATCAAGAAGATAGAGATGGTTCAGCGTCGGGCAGCACGGTACATCACTAATCGCTACAGGAACACTAACAGTGTCACATCTATGTTGAAGAACCTAGAATGGGAGACCCTGGAGTCAAGGCGTACTAAGAGCCAACTCACCATGCTCTTTAAGATTATACACGGGCTAGTGGACATACCAGCATCCGAGTTCCTGATACCTGCATCATATCGCACCAGGTCCAATCACTCTTTGAAATTTAGACAGTTATCTTCTTCCAGCGACTATCTCAAATTTAGTTTTTCCAAAAGAACAGGTTGTCTTTGGAATAGTCTACCAGCCACTGTGGCTGAGGCTCCTGATTTGGTATCTTACAAACAAGAGCTTTCCAAACTTTCATTATAATCCCTGTCCCAGTTGATTGTTTGTTAGGTTCTAGGGATTCTCAGTGCTATGCTGGTTGGATGAATTCCCAGGGGCCGCTACGGTAGCCAGACAGGACTGATGATGAAGGCCTATCACGCAATTAGCGACTAAGAATATCTTCCTTCTATCTTTCCTATCCATTTTTGCTCATTTTTGCTTCTCACTTTAATTCATTGCTAACTATATTTGATATTAATTAATGCGCAACCAACCCGCGTTGTAATCGTCAATTGTGACGGAAACGTGTACCATACAGATACAGAACAAATAACTTTTGTATGTCGAAAACAAAAAACTCGAGATTCGTTATTCAGCAAAAAAAATCTAAATATCGAAAAACAAAAAACTCGAGATTCGTTATTCAACCGAAAAGATTTGAATATCAAACAACGAAAAGATCGAGATTCGTTATTCAACAAATAGGTTTTTAATATCGAAAAACAAAAAACTCGAGATTCGTTATTCAACAAATAAGTTTTGAATGTCGAAAAACAAAAAACTCGAGATTGGTTATTTTACAAATTAATTTTGAATATCGAAAAACAAAAAACTCGAGATTCGTTATTCAACAAAAAATATTTGAATATCGAAAAACAACAAACTCAAGATTCGTTATTCAACAAATAAATTTTAAATATCGAAAAACAAAAAAATCGATATTCGTTATTCATCCGGAATCATTCCGTATGTGAGATTAGGTCAAACGTTTTCTGAGAAGTTATTTAAACTAAAAGTCTACGATGGATGAAAAGCGGACGAAGAGTGACCTCAACTGTGTACTTCAACTCTGAGCCGAAGCCTCTAGGCCATCGGCTCATTGGTCTATTACCTGCCACCAATGACAATACATATGAGCCATTATCAAACAAACTAAAGTGAGGTAATCAGAAAAATGGGTAACTTAGGTTAAATCACCTATTAAGGTTATGTTTTAGCGAAAACAAAACAAACGGAAAATATGACTTTAACCTAGGTAATACAGGTGTTAATTAATGTCTGCTAATGACAACAAAACATATGACCAAGTATCAAAGAAATGAGGCATTCAGAAGAAAACTGAGGTTAAGTTACCTAACCAGGGCTAAGTTTTGTGACATTAACGCAAAAGATGACCTTGACCTTGGTAGTATTGGTGTTAAGTGATGAGCACTAATGCCAACAATGCATATGATTAACTATCAAACAAAGAAAGGCGCCACTAAGAAAAGTTAAATGAAGTTACAAGCAAGGTTACGTTACCTAACCAAGTTTAAGTTTTATGAATATAAATCAAAATATTACCTAGACCTTGGTAAAGTTAGCGTTAAGTGCTGTCCATCAATACCAACAATACGTATGACCAACTATCAATCAACGTGAGACATTGAGAAAAAAATAATTGGAGTTAAGATACCTATGATTAATGAACGTGAAGTTGGCAGTAGCAGTAGTAGACCTAGACCTTGTAAAGTTAGCGTTAAATGCTGTCGATCAATACCAACAATACGTATGACCAACTATCAAGCAACGTGAGACATTCAGAAACAATTACCTAAGATTAATGAACGTGAAGTTGGCAGTAGCAGCAGTAGCAGCAGTAGCAGTAGCTACTGCCAGTAGTAGCAGCAATAAAATCAATAGTCATCGTAAGTGTGTTTTCTTTGCGCAAGTATGTTGTTTCTACTTCCCATCATCATGTTTAACAGACAGCCCATTTCGCAACCATCATATGTCTACTACTGCTTTTGCAACAGTAGCTACTGCTAACTAATGCCTGCAGTAGCAGCAGTAGCAGTAGCTACTGCCAGCAGTAGCAGCACTAGAATCAATAGTCATCGTAAGTATGTTTTCTTTGCGCAAGTATGTTGTTTCTACTTTCCACCATCATGTTTAGCATTTCACAACAATCATATGTTTGCTACTGCTATTGCTACTGCTACTGCTAACTACTGCCAAAAGTAGCAGCAGTAGCAGTAGCAGTAGCTACTGCCAGCAGTAGCAGCTGTAGAGTCAATAGCCACATCGTAATTATGTTTTCTTTGCGCAAGTATGTTGTTTCTACTTCCCCACCATCATGTTTAACAGACAACCCCTTTCGCAACCATCATATGTTTGTTACTGCTACTGCTAACTACTGCCAGCAGTAGTAGCAGTAGCAGTAGCTACAGCCAGCAGTAGCAGTAGGTAGTAGAGCGAAACTAACTGCTACTATGACCAACTGCTACTGTTGTTACGCTAACAATAGCTACTGATACTGCTGCAAATGCTAGCTGTAGCTACTGCTACTTCTGCTAATACTAGTAGTAGCTATTGCCACTGCTGTTATTGCTCCTACTGCTAGCAGTAGCTGAAAAGTTACAGCTATAACGATAGAGAACAAAACATATAAGCCATGTTATTACTGGGTGAAGCGGTTGTGTAAACATATGCTGGTTGCGAAAGGGGTATGATGGTGGGAAAGTAGAAACAACATACTAGCGCAAAGAAAATATTCTTGCGATGAGTATATCTATTGAGATGGTGCTATACTACCTACTGCTACTGCTACTGCTGCTACTGCTGGCAGTAGTTAGAAGTAGCAGTAGCAAACATATGATGGCTGCTTAAGGGGTTGTCTGTTAAAGATGATGATGGGAAAGTATACTGAAAGGAAAAAGAAACGCAGGGTGCGTATTTCCGCTATATATTGCTTATACTGCACACTTAATTCCATATATATTCCAAGGAAATCCCAAGATGTTTTGTAAAAAAAAAAGTGCAGTTAGTTAGAGAAAGGACACAACTGTGATGTTGTAGACGTTTTAATCACAGTACATGTTGTAACAAGAAATTCATAAATGCTGAAGTTCCTCTTTGAAAAATTGAGCCAGTTCAGTACTGTATTTAATGCTAGGTGATTGCAACATTTAAAGCCTAAGTTTGCTCACCTGCTGGACCCAAATGCGCATTCTGACGATAATGAAACTTTAAAGGGGTAACCATTGGTGAGTTCAGTGCTGTTTAAACCTTCTTTCTAAAAGGACAGGCCTAATGTCGCCATGTACCATTCGATTAGCAGTAGCATATTAAACATACAATATATAGCGGAAATACGCACCCTGCGTTTCCTTTTCCTTTCAGTATAGAAACAACATACTTGCGCAAAGAAAACATAATTACGATGACTATTGACTCTACTGCTGTAACTTCTGGCAGTAGCTACTGCTGCTACTAGCAGTAGCAGTAGCAGTAGCAGTAGCAATAGCAGTAGCAAACCTATGATGATTGCGAAATGGGTTGTTTGTTAAACATGATGGTGGTAAGTAGAAACAACATACTTGCGCAAAGAAAACATACTTACGATGACTATTGATTTTACTGCTGCTACTGCTGGCAGTAGCTACTGTTACTGCTTCTACTACTGGCAGTAGTAGTTACTGCTACTATGTGCTGCTACTGCTGGCAGTAGTTAGTAGTAGCAGTAGCAGTAGCAATAGCAGTAGTAAACATATGATGGTTGCGAAATGGGCTGTCTGTTAAACATGACAGTGGGAAGTAAAAACAACATACTTGCGCAAAGAAAACATACTTACGATGACTATTGATTCTACTGCTGCTACTACTGGCAGTAGCTACTGCTACTGCTGCTACTGCTGCTACTGCTGCTACTGCCAACTTCACGTTCATTAATCTTAGGTAATTTTTTCTGAATGTCTCACGTTGCTTGATAGTTGGTCATACGTATTGTTGGTATTGATCGACAGCATTTAAAGCTAACTTTACAAGGTCTAGGTCATATTTTGATTTATTTTCATAAAACTTAAACTTGGTTGGTAACGTAACCTTGTTTATAACTTCAATTAACTTTTTCTGAGTGCCGCCTTTCTTTGTTTGATAGTTAATCATATGCATTGTTGGCATTAGTGCTCATCACTTAACACCAATACTACCAAGGTCAAGGTCATCTTTTGCGTTATTGTCACAAAACTCAGCCCTGGGTCTAAATTCATCAAATGTTTGAGCACAAGAATCAGACTCAGACTCAAGATCTCATTTTTTTGCAAACCCTATCAACACAAAAGTATGGGTAAGAAATAGTGTTTTCAGCCATTTTCTGTTAAATTACCTTCAAAATTACTGGTTTCTGTAAGTAAATATAGTAATTTGCTTGTAAAATAGGTTTTATTTGGAATTGAAAAAATTGAGATTTTTAGTCGAGTCCGATTGTTGTGCTCAAAAGTTTGATGAATATTAGGCCTGGTTAGGTAACTTAGCCTCAGTTCTCTTCTGAATGCCTCATTTATTTGATACTTGGTCATGTTTTGTTGTCATTAGTAGACATTACATAACACCTGTATTACCAAGGTGAAAGTGATATTTTCCGTGTATTTTGTTTTCGCTTAATCATAACCTTGATAGGTGATTTAACCTGAGTAAACTTTTTTTCTGATTACCTAGCTTTAGTTTGTTTTATAATGACTCATATATATTGTCATTGGTGGCAGAGACATCCTCAAGTCGAAGTCTTGATTAATTTTAGTTCCCTTGAGCCGATGGCCCAGACGCTTCGGCTCAGAGTTGAAGTAACCTATTGGAGTCACTCTTCGTCCGCTTTTCGTCCATCGTAGACTTTTAGTTTAAATAACTTCTCAGAAAACGTTTGACTAAATCTCACATACGGAATGATTCCGGATGAATAACGAATATCGATTGTTTTGTTTTTCGATATTTAAAACCTATTTTTTTAATAACGAATCTCGAGTTTTTTGTTTTCGATATTCATTTTTTTTTTTTGGAGAATAACGAATCTCGTATTTTTGTTTTTTTGACCTTCCAAACTTATTTTTTGAAAAACAAATCTCGACATTTTCGTTTTTCGATATTCAGATTTTTTTTGTTGAATAACGAATCTCGAGTTTTTTGTTTTTCGATATTCAAAACTTATTTTTTGAATAACGAATCTCGAGTTTTTTCTTTTTCGATATAGATTTTTTTGGTTGAATAACGAATCTAGAGTTTTTGTTTTTCGATATTCAGTTTTTTTTTGTTGAATAACGAATCTCGATTTTTTTTTTCGACATTCAAAACTTATTTTTTGAGTTACGAATCTCGAGTTTTTTTGCTTTTCGAAATTCAATTTTTTTTGTTGAATAACGAATCTCGAGTTTTTTGTTTTTCGAAAATTCAGATTTTTTTTTGTTGAATAAAAAATCTCGAGTTTTTTTGTGTTTCTTGATATTCAGATTTTTTTTGTTGGATAACGAATCTCGATTTTTTTGTTTTTCAATATTAAACTTGAATATCGAATGTCGAATATCGAATATCATGCTAACTTCTGGCCGCTGAATAAGTTGTCGAATAACGTCCGGTTACAAGGCCTACTCGGTTCTAATCTCATGAAGTACCAAGCCAGGACAATCAAATATAGCTATCATAGTTTAATGTTATTTATCGGTATTACAATAAGATTGTGGATCTGCATGTAGGAAGCTTGAACGCGAAAACGGTATGTGAAAACTGTCACAAATGTAAGGCAATGTTACTTTAAATGTAAATCTTACACAAATGTTAAAAAAACACACGCTTACTCGTACATGTGAAAACGACCTGGAGACAAATGTTATACAACTCTACTATATTCATGAAAACGTTTTTTTCTTCACCACTCATATTTAACAGACACACAAAGAGAAAATGGTTCAGATAAATGTTATCATGTTTACACGTTTTACTTTTTCAGGATGTTGACAAAAGAACAGTTTTGGCTAAATCATGATATTTTGCATATAGTGCTGAACTTTAGTCCACAATGGCCCTGGCGTTACGTGTTCCTCCATCACAGGGCTGATTTATGTTTAATTTAATTCCGTATGAACGTTTTCTGAGAAATTATTTAAACTAAAAGTCTACGATGGACGAAAAGCGGACGAAGAGTGACCCCAATAGTGTACTTCAACGGTGAGCCGAAGCCTCTGGGCCATCGGCTCAAGTGAACTAAAAAAAAATAAGACCTCGACCTTAGGATGTCTCTGCCACCAATGACAATACATATGAGCCATTATCAAACAAACTAAAGTGAGGTAATCAGAAAAAAAAGTTTACTGAGGTTAAATCACACGGAAAATATGACTTTAACCTTGGTAATACTGGTGTTAAGTAATGTCTGCTAATTACATCAAAACATATGACCAAGTATCGAAGAAATGAGGCATTCAGAACAAAACTGAGGTTAAGTTACCTAACCAGGGCTAAGTTTTATGACAATAACGCAAAAGATGACCTTGACCCTGGTAGGATTGGTGTTAAGTGATGAGCACTAATGCCAACAATGCATATGATTAACTATCAAACAAAGAAAGGCGGCACTCAGAAAAAGTTAATTGATGTTATAAACAAGGTTACGTTACCTAACCAAGTTTAAGTTTTATCAATATAAATCAAAATATTACCTAGACCTTGGTAAAATAAGTGTTAAGTGCTGTCCATCAATACCAACAATACGTATGACCAACTATCAAGCAATGTGAGACATTCAGAAAAAAATAATTGCAGTTAAGATACCTATGATTAATGAACGTGAGGTTGGCAGTAGCAGTAGCAGCAGTAGCAGTAGCAGCAGTAGCAGTAGTACCTACTGCAGCAGTAGCAGCAGTAGAATCAATAGTCATCGTAAGTATGTTTTCTTTGCGCAAGTATGTTGTTTCTACTTCCCATCATCATGTTCAACAGACAACCCATTTTGCAACCATCGTATGTTTACTACTGCTATTGCTACTGCTACTGCTAACTAATGCTAGCAGTAGCAGCAGTAGCAGTAGCTTATGCCAGTAGTAGCAGCAGTAGCAGTAGCTACTGCCAGCAGTAGCAGCACTATAATCAATAGTCATCGTAAGCATGTTTTCTTTGCGCAAGTACGTTGTTTCTACTTCCCACCATCATGTTTAGCAAACAACACATTTCACAACCATCATATGTTTGCTACTACTGCCAGCAGTAGCAGCAGTAGCAGTAGCTATTGCCAGCAGTAGCAGCTGTAGAGACAATAGTCATCGTAAGTATGTTTTCTTTGCGCAAGTATGTTGTTTCTACTTCCCATCATCATGTTTAACAGACAACCCATTTTGCAACCATCATATGTTTACTACTGCTATTGCTACTGCTACTGCTAACTAATGCCAGCAGTAGCAGTAGCTAATGCCAGTAGCAGCAGCAGTAGCAGTAGCTACAGCCAGCAGTAGCAGCACTAGAATCAATAGTCATCGTAAGCATGTTTTCTTTGCGCAAGTATGTTATTTCTACTTCCCACCATCATGTTTAACAGACAACACATTTCACAACCATCATATGTTTGCTACTACTGCCAGCAGTAGCAGCAGTAGTAGTAGCTATTGCCGTAGAGACAATAGTCATCATATGCATGTTTTCTTTGCGCAAGTATGTTGTTTCTACTTCCCACCATCATGTTTAGCAAACAACACGTTTCACAACCATCATATGTTTGCTACTACTGCCAGCAGTAGTAGCAGTAGCAGTAGCTATTGCCAGCAGTAGCAGCTGTAGAGACAATAGTCATCGTAATTATATTTTCTTTGCGCAAGTATGTTGTTTCTACTTCCCTACCAGCATGTTTAACAGACAACCCCTTTCACAACCATCATATGTTTGCTACTGGCAGTAGTTAGCAGTAGCAGTAGCTACTGTCAGCAGTAGCAGTAGGTAGTAGTGCACCATATCATCGTAAGAATATTTTCTTTGCGCAAGTATGTTGTTTCTACTTTCCCACCAGCATAACAATTTCGCAACCAGCATATGTTTAAACAACCGCTTCGCCCAGTAATTTCATGGCTTATATGTTTTGTTCTCTATCGTTATAGCTATAGCTTTTCAGCTACTGCTAGCAGTAGGAGCAATTACAGCAGTGGCAATAGCTACTACTAGTATTAGCAGCAGTAGCAGTAGCTAAAGCTAGCATTTGCAGCAGTAGCAGTAGCTATTGTTAGCGTAACAACAGTAGCAGTTGGTCATAATAGCAGTTAGTTTCTCTTTTTAACCTTCAAGTTTTATACACAACCCGAAATGGGTTGTTTGTTAAACATGATGGTGGGAAGTAGAAACAACATACTTGCGCCAAGAAAACATACTTACGATGACTATTGATTCTACTGCTGCTACTGCTGCTACTGCTGGCAGTAGCAGTAGCTACTGCTGCTACTACTGGCAGTAGCTACTGCTACTACTGTGCTGCTACTGCTGGAGTGCGTGGTCCAGTGGTAGAGCGCCGAACTCCAGATCGAGAGGTCGTGGGTTCGATCCTCGCCGCGGCTACGTTATTTATCCTTGAGCTAGATAATTAATCCGCATTGCTTAGTACTGGTTCTACCCAGGAAGCCATCGAGAGTGATTAATCTAAGTTGCAAGAACTTGTTTCGCAATCGATGTAAAATAAATATGTTTAAACTGCTACTGCTGGCAGTAGTTAGCAGTAGCAGTAGCAATAGCCGTAGTAAAATATGAGGGTTGCGAAATGGGCTGTCTGTTAAACATGATGGTGGGAAGTAGAAACAACATACTTGCGCAAAGAAATCATACTTACGATGACTATTGATTCTACTGCTGCTACTGCTGACAGTAGCTACTTCTACTGCTGCTACTGCTACTGCTGCTACTGCTACGGGCAACTTCACGTACATTAATCTTAGGTAATTGTTTCTGAATGTCTCACGTTGCTTGATAGTTGGTCATACGTATTGTTGGTATTGATGGACAGCACTTAACGCTAACTTTACCAAGGTCTAGGTCATATTTTGATTTATGTTCATAAAACTTAAACTTGGTTAGGTTACGTAACCTTGTTTATAACTTCAATTAACTTTTTCTGAGTGCCGCCTTTCTTTGTCTGATAGTTAATCATATGCATTGTTGGCATTAGTGCTCATCACTTAACACCAATACTACCAAGGTCAAGGTCATATTTTGCGTTATTGTCACACAACTTAGCCCTGGGTATGTAACTTAGCATCAGTTTTCTTCTGAATGCCTCATTTCTTTGATACTTGGTTACGTTTTGTTGTCATTAGTAGACATTACTTAATACCAGTATTACCAGGGTGAAAGTGATATTTTCCGTGTGTTTTGTTTTCGCTAAAACATGACCTTGATAGGTGATTTAACCTGAGTAAACTTTTTTTATTATTACCTCACTTTAGTTTGTTTTATAATGACTCATATGTATTGTCATTGGTGGCAGAGACATCCTCAGGTCGAAGTCTTGATTAATTTTAGTTCACTTGAGCCGATGGCCCAGAGGCTTCGGCTCAGAATTGAAGTTAACTGTTGGGGTTACTCTTCCTCCGCTTTTCGTCCATCGTAGACTTTTAGTTTAAATAACTTCTCAAAAAACGTTTGACCAAATCGCACATACGGAATGATTCCGGATGAATAACGAATATCGATTTTTTGTTTTTCGATATTCAAAATTTATTTGTTGAATAACGAATCTCGAGTTTTTTGTTTTTCGATATAATAATTCAACTTGAATATCGAATGTCGAATATCGAATATCATACTAACTTCTGGTCGCTGAATATGTTGTCGAATAACTTCCGGGTACAAGGCCTACTCGGTTCTAATCTCATGAAGTACCAAGCCAGGACAATCAAATATAGCTATCATAGTTTAATGTTATGTATCGGTATTACAATAAGATTGTGGATCTGCATGTAGGAAGCTTGAATGTGAAAACGGTATGTGAAAACTGTCACAAATATAAGGCAATGTTACTTTAAATGTATATCTTACACAAATGTTAAAAAAACCACACGCTTACATGTGAAAACGACCTGTGGACAGATGTTATACAACTCTACTATATTCATGAAAACGTTTTTTTCTTCCCCACTCACATTTTACAGACACACACAGAGAAAATGGTTCAGATAAATGTTATCATGTTTACACGTTTTACTTTTTCAGGATTTTGACAAAACAGTTTTGGCTACAGTCATGATATTTTGCATATAGTGTCTACAATGGCCCTGGGGTTACGTGTTTCTCAATCACAGGGCTGATTTATGTTTAATTTTAATATAGGGGACACTTTAACAAATCCTTTTAGAAACTAATGTGGCTGTTCTTGCGATATCTTCACCAAACTAACAGAACGAGGACACCGCTACTTTAAGATTTTTTTTATCAAATTATTTTACGAAAGAATACCCTTCTATGATATCCTTTTATGGACGTTTGCTTAATATTGATATGCAAAAATGTGAAAGATTGCCGTGTGTCCCTTAAAGAAATTGAAGATATAGTTATTTTGTTTGTTTGGATGTACTTCCTTATTTTGAATAACTTATAAAACAATAAATGTGTTGTTTACATTTAAAAGGTATTCATGGCGTCATGACATTTTGGAAGATAAACACCTTTTTACCGTTTAAATATTGATAAACTAGGTCCACGGGCATAGTTCGCACTTAAAGCTAAAACATCATTTTACATTGCTGTAATATGTTCTTCTTATTTATCAAACTACGCGTCCAGTGATACACGGTAACTTAAACACCATTACTTATTCGCAAGTTCTATGACGGGAACCAAAGCACACTGTTGGTACTGGAGCACATGGTTTCTAAAAGACAGGAACACGTGGTCTTCCAAAAAAACGACAATCTAAGCAGACGTTAATGCGCCGGAGAAGTAAATAACGAAGAAGCTGATTTTATATTCACAACGCGCAATTATTATACCCACCTTTTGAATAAAACAGGGTAGATCTATATTAACATTGCCCCCGAGTGTCCGTCTGTTCTGTCGATCCGTCCGGGCGGTCCCTCCGTCCGTCCGTTACCATATCTTCTCCTAAACTGCTGAACGGGATTCAATCAAATTTAGTGTACGACTTCCTCATATGAAAACTGCGTGCAAGAGCAACACTATTTTAGACTCCGCACCAACATATTAGATAACATATGTGTTCTGCATGTTTGCTACATCGTATATTGAATGAAAAACAATATATGATAAGTAAGCCTTTGACCTGTTGGTTAGAGAAAATATATTCCGTCATCTACCTCCAGCAGCGGACCTTTACATACCTTCATTTACCTTCATCTACCAGCAGCCTACCTCCATCTACCAGCAGCGGACCTTCATTTTCACCTACTGGCAGCCTTCCTTCATATACCAGCAGCCTACCGTCATATACCAGTAGCCTACCTTCATTACCAGCAGCTTACCATCATCTACTTTCATCTACCAGCAAGCAAATTTCATCTACCATCAGCCTATGGTCATACACCAGCAATCTACCTTCACCTATGGGCAGTATATCTTCATTACCAGCAGCCTATTATCATCTACTTCCATCTACCAGCAAGCACATTTCATCTACCAGCAGCCTAACTTCATATACCAGCAGCCTACATGCATATACCAGCAGCCTACATGCATATACCAGCAGCCTACATGCATATACCAGCAGCATACTTTCATTACCAGCAGCCTACGCTCATCTACATATATCTACAGCAGCATAACTTCATCTAACAGCAGCCTACCATCATCTGCATTCATCTACCAACAGCCTACGTTCATCTACCACCAGCCTACCTTAATTACCAGCAGCGGAACTTCACATACCTTCATCTACCTCCATCTACCAGCAGCTTACCTTCATATACCGGCAGCGGACCTTACACACACACACACACACACCGGTTTTACCGATCAAGTGAGGACTTTGATTCCTCACCATCTTCCGAGGACTCGGTTTTCCTATTGACGTACGAAACTGATGTTTTGAAGTACTAACCTATGAAGTATGTTTGTTTCGAATGTGAACTTACTTTCTACGATTTTTGATTTTTTAATTTGACTAACTTTACTGTACATGCAAGGACTAAAGTGTTTACCGTCAGAGGACATGTGTTAACAAACGAGGACTTAAGAGTGTTTACCGTCAGAGGACTAATTTGACTAACTTTACTATACATGCGAGAACTAAGTGTTTACCGTCAGAGGACTAATTTGACTAACTTTACTATACATGCGAGGGCTAAAGTGTTAACAAACGAGGACTTAAGAGTGTTTACCGCCAGAGGACCATGTGTTAACAACTGAGGACTAATGTGTTTACCGTCAGAGGACCATGTGTTAACAACCGAGGACTAAGGTGTTTACCGTCAGAGGAACATGTGAACAGAGGGACTCTGTGTTAACATTCTGAAGACCATATGTTAATAGGTAGACTCAGGGTTCTCGGAAGAGGAACAGGGAATGTCACTGTAAAACCTTACTCAAACATCTTTTACCTGATGAGACGACTCCTCGTAAGTCGTCTCATCTGCATTTACGCCGTTTTCAAAAGCGGCATTTACATGTATGTGGATTTCGGACATAGAGACTTAACACATTTATTCCTTAAACCTTTATAGTGGACACATTCAAAATAAAAGCATTTGTACATGTAGGTGAATCCCGTGACTTATACTAACTACACTTGGCGTCATGGGGGTGTGGGTGGGGAGGGGGTTGGGGGAGAACCAGCACTAAGCATTATCGTGGGTAAAGTGTCTTGCTCAAGGACACAAGGATCGAAACAGGGAACCTTCGATATCGAAGTCCGACGCCCTACCACTAGACCATGCACACCCACCATTTACATTGTTCGCAAAGGAGATAAGGCTAGGACAAATCTAATAAAGTCTGATTCGTTTTGGGTCAATGGTTTCGTGTTTTTTGCACAATCCAAATACCCTCTGTGATTCCCCTTTTTATAAGTTGTATAGCGAATATCACCTAATTATGTTTCTGTAGAAATTTGGTTGTCTCATCTGGATTTGCGTTGTTTTCAAAAGCCGCATAAATGCGTCACTCAGGGATAATGTCACTCAAGGGAAGACCGAAAGTGACCACTTAAGGCAGGTAACTGCTTAATAAAAGTGGATTTCCACTGACATTGTATAAACGGGATATAGATAATATGGCTATAGCTATATGTGCAAGAATATGGCTGTTTAAGACAGGGGGATGCTTTGTAGAAGTGACCGCTAACACAGGTTTATTCGATCCACAGTCAGAGGGTTTGTGTGTTGTGTGCATGTGGTTTAACTTCGATTTTTCTTTTGTGGCAGAGGCAGATCTCCCACCTTTTAATGGGCAAACCAGTACTATACACCTTCCGCCATCCGTAAGAATCGATCCTTCATTACATATGAGAGTCGCTCCCAGTGGGATTCGAACCCGCGCGGTCTGTACCATCTCGGCGATTGAAAAACAAACAGTGCAAACCATGTAAAGATGAGCTAATGAGTTGGCTCATCACGAACTGAAATAGTGGAATCATCTGAATATACTAATACTTGGACCATAGTTCATCTTTGAATATTAACCCTTAAACCACTGCATTTTCAAAGTGGACTCTTCCATTATTTATTTTTGTAAAGTTCCAATAATGTAGCAAATACTTTTTGCCCGTTTTATTCTGTTCATTATAACGGAAACTAATTTTTCACACATAAATAGTTTTTGTCTAAATGGGAACACCCAAATGGGAACATGTCATATTACACCATGGAAGGCAGCAATCGTTCGTGAATAATAAACTTGAGAGGCAATGTAGTGGAAATGAAAAATATACCAAACACCTATTTTAATATGTGGTGTCTTAGTGGTAGAGCGTCTGGGTTCGATAACCCGGTCGGATCTTTAAAATGGTACTAGTGGCTCCTTCGCTAAGCGCCCGGTCCATAGAAGGACTGACTGTCTCGGTGTCTGGATAATGGGCCGTGTTGAGTACTTGTAGTCACCCAAGAAACCGGCTCGATATGACTATTACTGTTAAAGGTGCCGTAAAACCATAAACAAACAAGCAAACAATACCTAGCCTTAGGAGACAACATCAATGGATGGAGGACTTCAAGCCAAGTAAGA
Source organism: Cyrtodaria siliqua (assembly GCA_037043455.1). NCBI lineage: Eukaryota > Metazoa > Mollusca > Bivalvia > Adapedonta > Hiatellidae > Cyrtodaria > Cyrtodaria siliqua. The sequence continues at coordinate 63,138 of JAWPHD010013248.1, forward strand.
ATCGTCGAAACAGTAACCTTGCCGGCTAAGCGCAATACTATAGTTTCTCAAACCATGTTTTGAATTGAATTGAATTATGTTTAACGGCTCATTAACACAGTATAGGTTATTTAGAGCCGCCCCAGAGAGAGGGAAGGATACATAGGAATCCGGGAACCTACCCTACTCTTATTATCGAATAGATTCCTATGGTTCTTTAACGTGCTCGGAGGATACACGGGACCGCCCGGTTTACGTCCCCATCTGACGGACGAGGCTAAGGGAATGTGTCTTGCCCAATTACACACCAACGGAACTCAGTGGCACCACGGAGGATTGAACCCGGGGCCTCCGGTTACAAATCCGCCGCGCTACCAACTGCGCCACATCAGCGCTCATTTCGGACCCTTTTGCAAACAATGAAAATGTTTCTTACGACCATTATAAATTTTTCTTCGGGATGTCATTAAAGGGAGTTCATCAGGATTTTTCAAGAAACATCTTAAATTACAAAAATGTTCCAATTCTTGATAAAACACTTATATCAATCAAAATATGATGTTAGAACCATTTTGCTAATGTCTAAATGTTGCATACACCATATAGGTAAGACGGAATCTGACGTAAAATGCTGAAATTAACCCTGGTGCGTCACCTAGGACAGCACGTATTACTGTGCAGAATGAATTTCTTTGCAAATAAGGGGTCATTTTTAGGCTCATTCATTATGTTTAGGCCCTTTAGAATAGAACATATCATTATTTGTCAATTTTAAAGTCGGACCCCTAAACCACCATTAAAAGCCTGATGTACTCCCTTTAACATAGGAAAAATATCCTTTTTGAGTTACAATAGTCTTGCGCTAAACTATCGATCTATGCATCACTCACTCATTCACAATACGGATTCGAACACCAAACTATGTTTCTTTTTAAAGTTATTACAAATTGCGTCACTCTGACATGCTCGGTCGACGCAGTTTGTGATAAAAAAACTTCCGACGAATTTTACATTAGAAGTATAGATATAGTTATGTATAGATATATTACGAGTCAACTTTCGGAATCGAACACCAAACTATGATTTTTTGAAAGTTTCATGGTTTGGTCTTCGATTCCGAAAGTTGTCTCGTAATGTATCCATACACAACTATATCTATACTTCTAATGTATAATTTATCGGAAGAACGAACTTTCATTTTTAATTATTACAAATTGCGTGGTGACAAAACATGTTGAAATGAACTGCATGGAGTAGTGATATTCATGGATAAGGCTTGTGTTTTACACCCAAAGGTTTTGAATTCACCATTATACATGAGTGAAATATGTACATGTCCATCTGACTTTGATGCCAGCGATGTGGAGAGTACCTGGTCAGAGATGGGCTTCAGTTTGCACGAACAGTTGGTTGGAATGGAGTTGTCAGTAGAATGAGGGTGTGATACAATGCAATACAATACAATACAATACAATACAATACAATACAATACAATACAATACAATAAAATACAATACAATACAATACAATACAATACAATACAATACAATACACATATTTTATTTCAGTCTCACCTCTTACAATATACAGTTACAAATAAAAGTATAACAAAGTATACATGATATTTATAAAAGCAATCAGAGTGGCTCTACATAGAGCTATGAGAGACTATTAATAATAAACGTCAAAAGTCAGAGTATTGCAAGTAAAATGAATATTATTTTCTAGTTACAACAGCCAGGGCAGACTTCGATGAGTTGGAACCATTTTTGTCTATCAGTTTTGCAAAATGCTTGACATACACGTCCCATGGATGCATCCGTCTATGTTTTTGACAATGTTAACATTTACGTTTAAAGCTCAGTGTCTTATAAAGATGCGTAGTCTGCAAACGTTACATACATTTACATATGTATGTATTGTTTCTAAACATTCTTATCAAAACTTAGGTCGCAAGTCTGACCCTGATCTTTAATTAAGATGTACACTGGCTGCTCAACAAATACAGGAAACTATTGAAATTGGGTTATTGTGGTCTAGGCATCCATATATAAGTATTAAGCAGTATAACGTTGCTGAAATCTGATAGATGAGGTAGGCCTCAGTTTTAAAGGGTTTCAAAGATTCTTAAATTATGTATCAATCATTACATTGAATTGAATTGAAGACTATTTTAAGATTTTTCCCTTCGTTGTATTTCCCCATATAATATTGCAAAAATCTAAATGTGGCTGGACATAAGCCTTATAGTAAGTAATTATATAGTTAAGTGTAATATATTGCTTTATTCTAGATAATAGCCACAGATATGATGATAATTTCTTTCGAATACGTATTATAATTATGTTCATCTTACTTAAGGTTTTCATCCAGGCGTACGCCTAATACAGAAGAAGAAGAAGAAGAAGTTAATTGTTTATTAAAGTGTCACAAATCATCATATAGCTTACACAACGTTCAGTACAACATATTAAAATATATGAGATTTTGGGCCGATATCGGCCTATGAGACACTAATTTATACAAATCAATGCTGTTTATTAAAAATACAGCTAAAACACAAAACATAATACATAAAACATATAACATGTAAAACATGCATAACACAAAGTTAGCATTAGCTTAAGAAAATTTAATTCGACTATGTTTAATCGAGATGCAGGTTATATTAAGATTCTTTCTAAATACATGTACTTTACTTTCAGAGGTCAGTTGAATATTAAAGTTATTGTAGTTTAAATACATAGGTCCGTGTTTTAGTACTACGCACTTCTGAGGTGTTGTAGTTAATAGGACTATTTTCAGTGTTTGATACCATGCCGTTTTCTAAGCACCAGTTTTGCAATATATGCAGTGCAGCCTGCAGATTATTTTCAATTGTAATTAGCGAATCAGTAATATCATATATTATACGGGGAAATAAACTTTGTGGTGTCAAAAAGTAGTTCTCACATCAATTATTAATTAGATTTTCGCAAAAAGGCATGTTAGTCTATTCGACCCGGCGTCAGTGTGTGTTGCTATTACCGTTATTTTTTTTCGGCAAGCTCATATTTCAGGAACTGCTTGACATAAACTTTACGTATGTATTCACTATCTTTAAAGGAAGTACAAACAAGTGCCATAACTCTGTTATACATTTTACAGAATTATACCCCTTTTTCATTTGCCCATTAAATGGATAAGGCATTGAAAAGTCATCCGTAGCATTTGTTAATATGATAGTTAGACGAAATCAGAAAATGTTCGTAGTGATACAGGATCACTAGAAATGATTAACGTTTTTGTATTGTGAAGGTAATACAATTACTAGGCATTAATTAGTAATAGGCATATAATAAAAAATAAATAAATAAATATGTGAAGGAAAAAAATAGTATCTTGTATAAAATTTGGAGAACCATTTCCTGTAAAAAAAAACTCATCTTAAATATAATGTTGAAGCATAACTTGGACAATTATGTTCATTTCTATGGTTAATAGTTTCACCAGCTTGTATTGGTTATATTGCATCACATAACCGTAGTTGTCACATTCAAAAACTCCTCAATTGTCTTTCACAACATTTTGGAGAGAACAGTGCAGGCATTGCATGTTATGAAGAAAATCAACATATTTTGATTATAGAGCTCTTTGGAGAGTTTTGACTATGAAAAATGCCAGGGCTCAGCGTAAAACTATTTTATTTATTTATAATTAAGTTATAATAGTTTCACAATCACCACTGTCTTTTAAACTTGTACAAAAAAAATCCTGAGTAACTAGTCCAGCAACCCTTCTTCGGTAATCGGTTTCCAATTTATTTTGCATGTCAACCTAATACCTTAATCCAGATAAGCCATGCATAAAAATCCAGGGAAAAACTACCCTTGTCTTGAAATATCATTAATTTTAAGTACGTTTTGCACAACTCTGAGTTAAAGACACTTTTTGTCTCAAAAAATGTTTTATTGATTAATTTGTTGCTGTTATAATAATTATGTTCTTAAAATGAAGAAGGCAAATGAAAACAACACATTTTATGGATAATATGAGCTGAAATTTACTCGCCGGTAGTGTTGCTAAGCACGTGACCATGACGGTGAAGGTGTAGGATAGAATAGAATAATGAATGTGTAGATTGAACGCTGGCAGGTAAACGTCAATAGCGAAGTTCATATAAGGACAACCGCATGCTGGGGTGTTTGAGGACTTGAACTGGGAACCAGGGGGTCAAAATGGTAGTTTCCGAAAGTAGTCCCATATACAGTTGACAGTAGTGTTATTTGAGATGCTGTGTGAATGGATGCACTTCCACAGGTAGTGTAGATTACTATTTTGTGTAGAGAGTAGATTTCCAGATAGTTTGCTGCAAGAATCAGGTTAATCAGAGCTGAGGCAAGTGAATGACACTACTTTTTGTGAGGTAAGATTTGTTTGTGTTCTTCGTCAGATTTGACCTGAATTCGTCATAATCGATACCTACTTTCACTTTGAGCAAAATTCTGAAGTTGAAAGCCGAAATGGAGCTTGATTTTTTGCTATGTCTGTGTTGTGCTGACTTTGAAGATGGTTTACTGACAGTTTCAAGTATGAAGGAGTATGATGGCATGTGTTTCACCATTTTAGGCTATAATGTAAGTCTATGGGAAATTAATGGTGGTCCAGTTCCAGAATAGAATAATGAATGTGTAGATTGAACGCTGGCAGGTAAACGTCAATAGCGAAGTTCATATAAGGACAACCGCATGCTGGGGTGTTGGAATAGTTCCAGAATAGGACGCTAGTGCCATAGATTGTTAGTCTTCACTTTCAGGTGGAGAAGATGCCCTCTTTTTTGTATATATATAAACAACGTTGTTAAGCCGCCTCATATATCGAGACATACTAGATCGAAATCGGGAACCTGCCCTGCACCAGAGACGTAATAAACCAACTTTGATTTCTGTCTAAACGTATTAAAGCTGGCTTCCTGTGGTTCTTTTTCGGAAAATAGACCCTAATGCATGAGACCGCCCGTTGTACGTCCATGACCAAGAACGCACCGACGAAGATGTGGCGCCGATGAGGCTTGAACATGGGTCCTTCGGGGTTTCATGTCTACTGGGTCACGCCGAGATAAATCGACAAATGGGATCGTAATTGACATATTGATGTCAAAATGTCCGATTACATGCTAAATTACTGATTAATATCAATTTTAATAGCGCGAAAATAGTGTGGACGCTGACTGGATTGTGAGTGTAATCATAGACATATGTACATGTCACAGGTGAAGTCAACTATTTAAAATAAGTATGTTTAGTCCATGTTTCCCTCGTGTGGTATCCGGAGTAGAATGCAATCACTGTAATCTCACAAACACACTGTCACATGCAGAGGGGTATGACACGCACCCGCCCCACCACCATCCATGTTCATTTTGTCATTTTTATCATGTTCATTCGAGGTCTTTATTATGCCACTCCGCATGCAAACGTGGAACCGTGGCTCTATCGTAAATGGAGTATCTACAATAGAATTTGCTGCAACTCTACAGTTCTACAGGTAAGACGGTACTATGCCCATTCTCTGTATGTTATCTTGATGTGAATGGAGTACGAGCCTGGCATGTTCATTCCTGTTAGGCGCCATATGCCATATAACCTTCTATGTGTTAGTGCGCCTTAAAACCCAATTCAATTCATTCAGTACATACTTACGACTTACGGCAGATGCGGATTCAGGATTTGAGATGGAGTTTTAATTTTCCAATATTTCAGAGAACATCATGAACAATTACGTTGCCCTGTAACTACTTTTTTATGAACATAAATTGGTAAATGATATGGGTGTTGTGGCGCCTAGATAGCTGTGTGAAGTTGGCTGTGAGATCGAAGATCGTAGATCGACATTCAATATCGAGCTGGGTTTTCAATGTCGAGCTAGCTCTGAGATCGATATTCGGTTAAACTTATAAGAAGGCATACTGCATACAGAGCTGGGTTTGAATACAGAGCTGGCTCTGAGATCGATATTCGTTTAAGCGTACACCAAGGCATTTTGAATGCATAGCTGGGTTTGAATACAGGGCTGGTTCTGAGATCGGTATTCATTTTAAACGTATAACAAGCCATTTTGAATATAGAGCTGGATTTGAAATTCGAGCTGGCTCTGAGATCGATATTCGGTTTAAACGTATAACTAGGCATTTTGAATACAGAGCTGGGTTTGAATTTCGAGATGACTCTGAAATCGATATTCGTTTTAAACGTATAACAAGGCATTTTGTATATCGAGCTTGGTTTGAATTTCGAGCTGGCTCTGAGATTGACATTCGTTTTAGACATACAACAACGAATTTTGAATATCGATCTGGGTTTGAATTTCGAGTTGGCTCTGAGATCGATATTCGTTTTAAACATACACCAAGCCATTTTGAATATCGAGCTGGGTTTGAATTTCGAGCTGGCTCTGAGATTGATATTCGTTTTAAACATACAACAACGAATTTTGAATATCGAGCTGGGTTTGAATTTCGAGCTGGCTCTGAGATCGATATTCGTTTTAAACTGACACCAAGGCATTATGTATGCAGAGTTGGGTTTGAATACAGAGCTGAC